>JAJOOO010006675.1:0-27723 GCA_029582685.1 Solanum piurae | reverse complement strand
CCCCCCCCCCCCCCCCCCCCCCCCCCCCCCCCTTCTAATTATTTGTATTATGAATAATTTATAAAATTGCATATATACTAAAACTACACCATGCAATTTTTATGTGTAAATGTAGACGGTTTATTTGATTTTAGTATTGTTTATAAAAGGAAAAATTCTATAAAATAGCAAATTATTAATTCAAATTAAATGTTATAACCACAGTTTCATTTAATTGGAATCCGTAGCAAACACTTGCCATTCGTCTGTCTCCCCAGAGAATCTCGCTCGCCACTCTCCCTCGCCTCTCTCACTTTATACAAACACAAATGTACAAATTGTGTTTGTGTTTGTATAAAGTGAGAGAAAACTGTATATACAACTACAAATATATATATATATATATATATTCGTGTTATACACTTATAATTATACAAATATAGATCTTCACCTACCAGTTCTCTTTTGCCTTTCTCTCTTTCTCGCTTTATACAAACACAAATTATACAAATTACAATGTGTAATTTGTGTTGTATAAAGAGAGAGAGATTTGTATACAAATGTTTTATTTCGATTCAACTGTATACAAATTCAAATTTTATGCAAATATACAAACACAATCATTGATACATATACATAGTAGTTACATATATACAATTATCTAATCGATATACATATACAATCATTGTGCTTTGATACAAACGAATGCCTGCCTGCGATTTAGATAAATCTGATGCTCCATAGCAAACATAAAATTTGCTATAGAGCGCAATTATGCAAACTATAGTTATAGCATACCAATATGATTTTTATGTTTGCTAAACCTAAAATTTACTCTTTATAAAATTAACGTTTTGTGAATGATCAATTTATTAAGTTGACAATTGTTTACCCTCAAATAATTCAAGTGAGAAAATAATAAACATGAAAAAAATGTTCTTCTCCTAGCTAGTTAGAAAGCTATAAAAAAATAATATTGTCCGGGAATTACATGAAATAGAAAATCTCATAATAATTCAAGAGTATAATTGGAAAGAAGTTTTTAGGAGAATCTTAAACCAAACAGAAGATTAAGTGGGAAGCAATGAATCAAACAACTAATAAGAAATAACCTCTGAATTAGTAATTCTTGCCTAACTAATCAAACTGATATTTGTCAGACCCACATAAAATCCGATCTCAGATAGACTACTTATTCACATATGGAGGCAAAGCTATATCATGACGTTCGATGAAGCAAACAATAGTTGCTACTTCTTCAAATCATGCAGAGATAATAGTCATTCATGAAGCCAGTCGAGAGTGTATATGGTTGAGATCAATGACTCAACATATTTTGCAATTATGCGGTCTTTTTGTGCAAACAAAGACTCCAACAATATTGTATGAAGATAATGTTGCTTGCATAGCTCAATTAAAAGGAGGATATATCAAAGGAGACCGAACAAAGCATATTTCACCTAAGTTCTTTTTCACACATGATCTTCAACAAAATGGTGAGATAAATGTTCAACAGATTCATTCGAGTGATAATTAATCTTCCAAATTTATTCACTAAGGCATTGCCAACATCAACATTTGAGAAGCTAAGATATAAGATTGGAATTTGTCGTCTCCGATATATCAAATAAAGTTTTCATCAGAGGGAGTAAAATACGCGAGTACTCGTTTTCCCTTAACCAAGGTTTTGTCCCATTGGGTTTTCCTAGTAAGGTTTTTAATGAGGCAGCACTCAAGGCGTATTACAAGATGTGTGTACTATTTTTCCTTCACTAGGTTTTTTCCCACTGGGATTTTCCTAATAAGGTTTTAACGAGGAACATTATTTATAAACATCCAAGGGGGAGTGTTACAAATCCATTTACCTGTGGATGTTTATTTTCATCAATAACCTAACGTAATGTATTAATTTAATGTAAGCCTTAAAGATGTACTAACGTATTTGGTTTAAGGTTGTAAACAGATGAATTCTACATCCTATAAAAGGGTATTCTTTACCCTTAAGAATGACACATTTGAGGAGATTAAATAAGGGTTTCAACTTTATACTTTCCATCACAATTTGTCTTCCTATATTGTTTAAGTATTTTTGTATTTTCCTCTTGTTTTACAACAAATATGACAATTTAGCCTTCCTAATAAAAAAATCGGTACAAACATAAAATAGAGGTGGAGTCACAAACCAATCCAACATGCCAAAATCTCTCTACCATCTTCTCCTCTTTCATCAGGGACGGATCTACATTGAGCTTTTTGAATGTTTGAGCACCCATTAATTTTGTTCGCATAGACTATAATTATATAGAAATTTCAAGTAATGGTATTAAATTAAAAAATGAGCATCCATATAAGAAAATGTGAATTGGCACCGGTGGTCGGTCATACATGGGTGCTAAAGGTTGGCAACAAAACATTCCAAGCTGCTCTTTTGGTGAATTTTTCTAAAAAAGCTTTTATTAAAAACGAAAACGTTTTTTTATCCAAAATAATATTATTATAGTTCTTCATATTAATTTTTTTGCTATTGTGTTTAGATATAATTGTCTTTTTTTTATGAGTCATAACTTTGTTTATTCTATTTTGTGATTGATGCTTAAGAGAAACACCATGACTTTAAAATTCTAAATCTGACATCGTCTTTCGTGGACACATTTGTTGATTTCTCTGCCACTGGAGGCCTTTTTTCACCACCGCCAACAACCCCAAAATCCATTATAAACAATATTCCCTTCTCATACTCATTTAATTATAGGTAGGATTGTTCAAAATCGAATCAAAATTGATAATTCGAATCGAAAAAAAGTTATTAGTTATTGATAATAGGTTATTAGTTTAATAGTTTTGATAACAATTTTGATTTTCTTTATTATTGGGCTATCGATTCATAACAGTTTGAAGTTTTTTCTTAACAGGTTAGTCGATAATCCAATAGTAAATTGATAAACTATATTTATATCATTTGGTATATAAAGTCTTTGACTTAGAATTTAGTTTCCTATTTTTATTTTTGGCAGTCTCAAACTTTCAATTATAAGATGCAATGTATCAACTCATGTGCAGTGTTGATTTGATTTGTCACCCTGTTTATAAGTGATTTTCAATAATTTATTTTTGTGTCGAATCTTAACAATTAAATCAATAACCAAATCGATAACGATCAATAACGATCAATAACAGATAAATCGATAATCAATAAGTTAAGGGTTCTATGATGATTTAATATGTCTACAAGTCAATAACTAATAAACTCTAAAATTGGACCGAACTGACTGAAACAACCCTAATTACTATGGGTGATCCCCATGATAATTTTATCAAATATTGTTAAAAATATCTTCTTGAAAATTCCTAATCTCAACATTGTCTAATGTAATAATTTGTCGGTAATTGCCGATATAACACTTCCATTAAACCTTAAACAAAGCATATAGAGGCATCATATCTTATTTTATTATAGAAATGATCTCTTATTGAAAGAACTTGGAATTAGAAAAATAGCTCGCCTAGATTTATGTTTTTATTTTATTCTTTAAGAAATTTCTTAAATAAAAATATTCATACAATTAACTTAAAGTAATTAAAAGATCAGCGCTATATGACTAATCATAGAGTTTAGAGTAGGGGTAAATTTGTCACGTCATAGTTTTTTGTATTAGTAAGTAATAAATAGATATGAAAATTTGTTACAATAAAATTAAATTAAGGGAGGTAAACATAATTTCGTAAACTACAAAAAAAGGTTAGTGTGAATGAACTAAACCTAAAGGAAAGTCTCTTAAATTATTCTTATTTTTTAATATCATACATTTTTTTCAAATAAATAAATAATAATAAAAAAGTACTTATATATTCAACGGAGAGTTTGCTTTGGCAGAGGACTGATAAAAAGGGTTTTCACTTTAATTATGGAATGCGACCCAAAGTAAAAAAAAAGTAGAAAGAGTCAATTAATGAGTCGACACTTCACTCAATGAAAGCTTAAATTGAGGAACCGGAAATTGCCTTGCAAGTTCGTTTTTTACTTTTATTTAACCTTTTGCTAGTTCTCTTACAGGTTTCTTTTTCTCATTTGAATTCACTTAGTAAAGTTCATATTGAATTATCAAATGCGATTTCAAGCCAAGGAATTCGAACTCGAACCTCTTGATTTAGGATGAAGGAGTATAGTTAATAGTTCTCTTATAAGTTGTTATCTTTTCTAAAGAAACAAAACATATTTATCTTATATAAGTAGGGGTATGCAAAAATTGATATTGATTTATTGCTATTAGGTTATTGGGTTAACGAATTTTTAATAATTTTGTAATTTTTTTTATTGTTATCGATTCAGATTTGATTTTTTAATATTATTTTATTAGATAAACTGGTAACTCATTAAGATAGTAGAAATTTATTACTTTATCACTACCTAAATATTAAATATTCATATCAATATCTTATTGGTTAGTGTCTTTTTCCTTTACCCTTCAATTCACACTTCGTTGTGATTTTGAGTTCACAACTTCATATTATACAAAACATCAAAAAAGTAAGAATCACATTCCTCTTAATTTATGTATTATATTATTATTATTTCTATTTTATAAACATTTTGTAAAGTTACATTATTAACTTGTATCAAATTATTGAAGAAATCATATGTTTGTTTTGTAAGTATTTTCTTATTATCGAACCGACCAAAATCAATAAATCGAAGAAAAAAAAATCCTATAAAAGGAGAAAAGACATAAAGTGACATCTGAAGTTGTTTCGAGTTTTCAAAAAGACACATAAACTATGCAAGTGTCCTATTACCCCCCTAAACAATCCTGAACTGATATTATTACATCATTTTTTGTCCACCTGGCATGGAGAGTGTATGCACTCTCTTAAAGAGCGTGAACAAACTAAAAAAACAAATATAATTTTATTTTTACAAGTATTTTGCTATAAAATATATTTTCTTGTTTTTCTTATTATTTTAGCTTTTTCTCCTTATTACTTTTTTTCTTTTTCTTTCTTCCTTCTTCTTCAAAAATTCATTGAAGTTTCTCACTTTCAATGCCACTTTTTACCACAACTCCACCTCCCTTTTTTACTACTATTAGTTTAACTCTCTTCAATTTTAAAATTATATCTAAATATTTTGTTACATTTCGAACAATTTGATAAACGCATTAGATTTCAAGATGATTAGTAGGTATTATTTAGTTTTTTTTATCCAAATTTCAATTAAAAAATTTCAATTTTCGGAGAATTCTGATTCTTTTAAACTTATCATTTCTAGTTTTGAAGTAATATGAAAATGAGATAAATTAATTGATGATACCTTCAAAATTTTGATTTTTCTTAGAAAAATAATTAGTTTTGTTATTAATAACTCAACAAAGTCTAGAAAATAGTATAATTTTGGAAAGAAAGAAATTTGACCGAAGAAGAAGAAGAAGAAAGAAAGAAAGAAAATGGAAGGGCTCAACTTGACGTGGGGGTAGGGTGAGGTGAGGATGGGAGGTGAAGAAGAAGAAAGAAAGAAAGAAAATGGAGGGAGGGGTAGCTTGAAAGTAGGGGTGGAAGATGAAATAGAATTTAAAATGAAATTAAAATTAAAATAAGTCAAAAAGTAAGAGAGAAATAAAGAAAAACTTAAAATGAATTTTTATTTTATTTTAAATTAAATTAACACGTGTCACACAATGATTGGTAACTCTTGCCATTTAAAATTTGGAATTGATCGAAAAATGATGTAATAATATATGTTCGGAATTATTTAAGGGGATAATAGGACATTCACATAGTTAAAATGTCTTTTTGAAAATTCAAGACAACTTCAGGTGTCACTTGTGTCTTTTCTCCCTATATAAGTAGTCATTTGATTTTATGGTTTCTATCCTTCACAAATGGGTAATTTGCACTCACCATGTTATGAAGTTTTCTTGAATATTAGGGTCATTTGATTTTATGGTTTCTACCCTTCACCAATGGGTAATTTATACTCACCACGTTATGAAGTTTTCTTGAATTTTAGGGGAAAAGATGTGCGCAAAACATTTTTAGATCATCTCTACAAAGCATTATGTGATGTTGAAATTAATGTGTTTAGAGATGATGATGAACTTCCAAGAGGCGAGGACATTTCACGGAGTTTACATGAAGCAATTGAAGAGTCAATAATTTCTCTTGTTGTTTTCTCCAAGAGTTATGCCTCATCTAAATGGTGTCTTAATGAGTTGGTCAAAATTCTTGAATGTAAAGAAAATTTTGGGCAGTTCATTTATCCTATATTTTATGATGTTGATCCTTCTGAAGTACGCCATCAAACTGCGCAAATTGGTGATTCTCTTGCTAAACATGAATTAAATACGAGTCCAGAACAGTTGTGGAAGTGGAGAGCTGCACTTACTGCGGTTGCAAGTTTATCTGGATTTCATCTTCCAAATCTCTTTAACGGGTAATTTCAAAATAATTATCACTCCTTTTGTTCGTTTTTATTTGTCATTTATTTTTAAAATAAATTTCATTTTTATTTGTTAGTTTTGACATATAAAAAAAAAACATAACAATTTTTTTTTATATATTTTATCCTCAACATTAAATACTTATTTTTCAAATGATTATTTTCTTAATGATTTGTTAAGTTAAAGTGGAACAAGTAAAAGTGATCTAGAGTCCGTTTGAATTGACTTAAAAAAATAGCTTTTAAATTAAAAATAAAAAGTCAAATTGAAATGACTTTTAAGTCAAAAAATAAAAAGCAGAGGAAGACTTATTTTTGGTTTCTGACTTATTTTAAGTTATTTTTTACCTTGCCAAAAATTTTGTAACTTATTTTAAATCATTTTTGACTTATTTTAAGTTATTTTTTATATTTATCAAACACTTTCAAAAATAAAAAACTGACCTAAATTAAGTTTGATCGACTTTTAAGCCAATTCAAACAACACCTAGTATTTTTTTTCTTTTATTTTCTTCTCTTCCTCTTCTTTCTTTCAGCTGTAAAACTTACTACCACCAGAGTTCATCTCTTCCTCCATTCGAGTCCAAACTACATCCACATACTATGGTATTCTTTTTCTTTCCTTTTCTTTGTCTTCTTTATTGTAGTCCCTGAGCATATCCATTTGCCATCTTTTTTTACAAAATCTAACATTATTATTGAATTTACGGTTATACAAGAAGAATAGGTGCATAAATGATAGATTCACAATATTTTAATAAATTTTGTTAACTGAAAAAGTTTGTTACAATGGTGTTTTAATGGCTAATAGTTGATTTTGAAAATTTACTTGATAGTGGAGAGTGGGATTTCTATCTATGGTTTGTGGTGTGTCGGGTTGACGTTGTGATGGTGCCGCAGAGGTGGAAAGGTTAGGAGTTTGGGGTTCTAAATCAATTTTGTTTGGGGTTCACATGTTAATATACATATATTTATTTAATTTCTAATACAAATATAGGGCTACGAAAAAGTTAGTGGGTTCGTCCGAACCCATGAACCCCACCTAGCTCCGCCTCTGGTGGTGGTTTCAAGATGGTGTGTGATTGATGTAGCGATGGTGGTTTCAAACATTTTGATTAACCAAAACATAGAAAAATTGGAAAACATTTTCTTGATACCAAACAAAATACCTTTTCTCCCATACAAAATAGAGTAATAGATATAGTTTTACTACTACTACTACTTAAAATTTTTCTTTTCTGCAGTCATGAAGCAAAATTCATTGAGGTGATTATCCAGGAGGTATTGCGTAAATTAAACCACAAATATATAGACATTGCAAGGCATCCCGTAGGAATTAATTCTCGTGTCAGTAAACTGATAAATAAGTTGGCATGGACGAGGTCAAGCGATGCCATATATGTTGGAATCTGGGGAGTGGGAGGTGTTGGTAAAACTACCTTAGCAAAAGCCATCTTCAACCATATTTCTCCAAATTTTGATGGTAGCTCCTTTCTTGATGTTGGATCACAAGTTTCAAGGAGGGATATCGGTTTGGTTGCTTTGCAAGAAAAGCTTCTCAAGGATATTCTCAGGGAAAAAATTGAAGTCAGCTGTGTCGACCATGGAATTCACTTGATTAAACAAAGGCTTCAATCAAAAAAAGTTCTCATTGTCCTTGATGACGTTGCTGATGTTGAAAAAATATACTCATTAGCGGGAGGGAAGCACTGGTTTGGTCCTGGCAGTAGAATTATCATTACCACCAGGGACGAACACTTGCTGAAATGTTCCACAGGTGATGTAAAATATGAGGTCAAGTGTATGACCGAAAGTGAAAGTCTACAGCTTTTCTGTTGGCATGCTTTCAAGAATCCCCTCCCTCCAGAAGACTTTGTGGAGATCTCTGAAAGTCTGGTAACATATGCACAAGGGCTTCCATTAGCACTTGAAGTTTGGGGATCCTTTTTATATAAAAGGAGCATGGTAGAGTGGAAAAGTTTCATTGAGAGATTGAAGCAAATCCCTCACGATTCGATAGTAGAGAAACTGAGAATAAGCTATGATGGTCTCCCTGATCATACAACTAAGGAAACATTCCTTGATATCGCATGTTTCTTGGAAGGATGGGACAAGGAAGATGTTTCTAAAGTCCTCAGCAGTTGCGGTTTCTTCCCTGAAATTGGAATTAATGTCTTGATCGAGAAGAGTTTAGCAACAATAAATGAATCCAATCAACTGAGCTTGCATAATCTGATTAGAGATATGGGAAGAGAAATTGTTCGTAGAGAATCCAAATATCCAGGTGACCGTAGCAGATTGTGGGATCCTGATGATATTCGTGATTTGATTACTAGACACAAGGTAATGGTTCATTCTACTTTGAAGCCTGACCTATACTTTCCCAAGATTAGAAAACAAGGTCTCCTCAAAATTTGTTTTAGAAAAAGTTCTTAAGCACTACCTTAATAAGAAGCTTACCAATGGAAACTTGCTTTACTTTTTAGCTAGTCAATGTGGTACACATAACTTGCTCTCATGCGTCTTCTGAAGTCTTTATATATTCATATTAAAATTTCTTCTTCTAAGGATTACAAATATCTGAAAAACAGTTGAAAGTCAGAGAAAAGTGTTTTATGGTACTCCTATTGTCCTGCAATAATGAAATTTTTTACCTCATCACTATAAGACATCCTTTGTGCTTTATTCAAATTTAGAGACATTCCTTATGTGTTGAAAGATCAAAAGGACTTTTTGGTTCAAAGATTTGCACCTATGAAGTGGCCAGTTTTCACCTCCAGGAAAATCTTTTTGAAAAATGGTAACAACAGTAGGAACAACAGCAACACTGCCAAAAATTAGCTAAACAAAGTATAACATATTTATTTTTTTCGGTTACAAACATCCCCTCTCTGCATTTAACACAAGGATCTATTGTAAGAACAGCATGTGCTACCACATTACTCTACCTTTTGGTTCATCATTTATATATATGTATAAGAAAATTTATCATTTACGTATAAATATTATATTCACAAATATAGTATTTTAGAAGCTCTGCATGTATTGGTAATTTAATGATTGACCTTATACCAAATGTAGGTCCCAATCCATGTAGAGTAGTTTTTGCTTATTATTCTTCCTATTTTCCTTTTTGCTCCTTTTTTAGTCTCTTCCTGAAGGAATTATATCAATTGGGCATGAGAAGCACACAACCATAGCCATTGCAATATTAAGCATTGAATTGAGCCATTAGCTAATGAGGTGCTTCGCTTTTCTTTCATTATGGAAAAGAATTAATAGTTTGACCCCTCCACTTCCGACTTTATTCACCTGACATCTCTTTCCTTAATCTTGATCAATTTATTTCCAGCACATCTTGTATGTCTTGATGGAATTGATTATTTCTCATCATGAATCCAGGGAGGGGAAAAAGTTGAGGCATTGAAGCTAGAAGAACCAGTATTTAAGGACATGCGTGTGAGTACAAAAGGATTTTCAAAAATGAAGAACCTGAGACTACTCCAGATTGATCATCTTCCTCTTGAAGGAAGCTTCAAGGACATGTTTACAGAGCTTAGAGTGTTAAAATGGCATCATTGCCATTTGGAACACTTCCCATCGGATTTGCATCCGGACAAACTTGTTATTTTGGATGTGAAATACAGTAGCCTCAAAGAACCCCCTAGTACAAAGGTCTGATGTTCTACAACTTTACTCCTTGATTTTAAACAATTACATCTGCTATTCCGGAGTTAATACATTGCTTCATTTGTTCAGCACTTAAGGTGTTTGAAGATTATGGATCTGAGCTATTGTGAGAGCCTAATGAGAACTTCAGACTTCACTGGTTCACCAATGCTTGAGAAACTAGTTTTTAGAGGTTGTTCGAGTTTGACTGAGGTGCATTCATCAATTGGATATTTGGAGGTTCTCGTGTATTTAGATTTCACTGGGTGTAAGAAACTCCAGGGACTACCTGATAGCATCTGCAAGCTGAAATCGCTCGAGAAGCTATATCTGAGTGATTGTACAAATCTACAACAATTGCCTGCTGACATGGGGAATCTTAGGCGTTTGACGGCACTTTATGTAATGGGAACATCTATTAAACAACTACCAGTGTCTTTTGGACTTCTGAAGAATCTTCAACTCTTGGAAGTGGGAAATGACTGGAAACTTTCAGAACCTAAATCTCTTCTTTCCATCATTTCATCCTTTTTAACATCAAAAGATCATGATATTCTTCCATCTTCTATTATAAATTTACCGTCCTTGGAAGTTCTAAAAGTTCCTTTCTTCAATCTGTGCCAAAGAGATATTCCCAATTGTCTTGGCCAATTATTCTCACTGCAAGTCTTAGATTTAAGTGGAAATAATTTTCACAGCCTACCCTTCACTCTTAGTCACCTATCCAACCTAAAAACCCTTAGACTCTATGGATGCCCAAATCTCCTTATGCTCCCAGATCTTCCTTGTAACCTAGAAGAACTATGCACAAGGAATTGCAGGTCACTAGAAATGCTTCCAGATTTGTCAAGTGCAAACAGATTGCAACTGTTGGATTTCTGTGATTGCAGTAAATTGATTGAGATTCGGGGCCTTGAGAACCTTAAATACTTGAAGTATATGAATGCAATAGGTTGTATGCTCACAAAAAATCCTCTATCTGAAGGCTTCTTCAAGGTTGGTTGCTCTGTCACTTGTATAAATCAAACACAGTTTTTCCCTTGTACACTTCTCTATGTGACACCTTTTCTCTGATCCATGTTTAGGCAAATTCTGCACCCAATGGCGTAAATGTTTTTCTTCACTGCAATGAGATTCCTAGTTGGTTCGGCTATCGGGTTGTGGGATATTCAATATCTTTGATTGTGCCACTATACATGGAACAAGAATTTCTTGGCATGATTGTTTGGGCTATTTGTGAATCTCAAGGAGAACATTGTGATGGAACCCCCATTGCCATCGTCACCGACCTGACAAATGGGATTGAATATCCTCTTTTTGGTGTAGATATTGCAGTACGGTATGAGAGTTATGCATGGGTGAGCTATATGCCAAGACGACATTTCAAACGCCCAATCAAAGGCGGTGAGAAAATTATGGTTTCTATCAAAGAGCATCATTCATCAAAGGAAGGTTTAGGAAAGAAGTTTGGGGTTCATCTTTTGTTTGCAACCAGCCCAAAAGGAAAGTCATTCCTTTCGAGCAGATTGTGACAGAGATGATGGACTTTTGAGGTCTTGCTTTTGATTCAGGTTTAATATTTTTCCAACTTTTCTTGGGCTGCTGGGGTTTTGATAAACATCCAACCTGAGAACAAGTATTGTGTGTATGCATTTTGTAAGACCTTCCTACTTTCATTCTGACTATATATATGGTAGTTTCTAAATTTTTTTTATGGTTGATATTGTGGTAGCAGTTGAATGTTATGTACTTTTAGAATTAGATGTTTAAAATGATTTGGTTTTCTATGCAATACAAAAAGAGTTAATACCTAAAAGTTCTCCTAAATTATTCACGTTTTGCAAGTAAAATACTTAAAACTATAAGGTGTTATGTTACTTCTGAGCTTATAATGTTCTTTAAGCCAAAACCCCTGTGTTGCTGTTACCCCAGCACTGTGACATCTCCTATCTAAACCCCCTTGTAGTGCCAAATGGCATGGAGAATGACTTCACTCTCTTTGTAGTGTGTAGGAGCTACACTGTAGGGCCGTAGGCGTAGGCCGAAAGCATTCATTTTTTAAAACTAATTATTCTTATTTGCTATTTTTTCTTCTCTTTCTTTTCGTATTCATTTCTTCTTCTTCAGAACTCTACATCTTTTGCTAAAAACAGTAAACTAGTTGAAAGCATCGCCTTAGAGTAAAAGCAAAACTTAATATAATTAGAAAAATATAAACCTAGTCATACGTCTCTCTGAATAAACCTTTTATGAAGCTGTTTGACAATCTTGATGTCCAACACGAAAGAGCCTCAGCTGTTGAAGCATGTTCATTATGAGATAGCTATAATCCGTAATTGCCATCAATTGGAAAGCTGTACAGGTAAAACACTACTTATCTGGACTATGCTTTGTCAGAACAAATGGAGCTATTAGAACCTGCAGATTTATATCTTCACTCTTTATGCTATATATCAAATGGTTTTTTCTGGTTCATTTTATTTTTATCTGAAAATGTGAGATCTTCAAGTACAAATATTAGGAGTTGTCCCTCAAAACTTGTTTTCTAATTTGGACTGCTTGCTAGGCCGGAATAAATGGAACAACGGCTGCTACAAATACTATTATTCTTGTATAATAAGAACTCCCATTTTTCACTTTTGGAGTGTGTAAGTAAGCATGATCCGATGATTGCTAAGAGGACAGTAGAAACCCATGAAATTGAGACCGTTTTCTGTTATAAATTTAATGCATGTTATTTCCAGTTCATTTTGTTTTAAGTCTGAAGAAGTGAGATTTTTAAGTACTAATCTTAGAGAGTTGAAATTTTTTAAAACTGAGATGACAAGCTAGGCTGGTGGTAGTGGATTACTGGTTGCTACACTTACCATCATTCTTGTGTTGATAATTAGAATTAAAGACAACTTGCAATTTTCAATCTTGAAGAGTCGGCATGATCAGCAGTTTGGGATATTCTGGTTACTGTTCAAAGGATTGCAAGTAACTTCATGAAATTGAGATAGTGGAGTTTGAAATGCTCTGTGTGGTTCCTTGGTTTGTGTTCTATTACAACAAAAGGTTATATATTTGATCTGTGTTGTGTGTTGACCTAGTGTGTTTTTGATTATTTTTTTTGAAACTCGTAATGTTGTATTCCTCAGCATTAAGGTATGCTGGAGACCTCCAAAAAGGTAGTAACAAGCTAAAACAAGAGACTAATTACGGTAATCCTAAAAGATCTACTAATTGTTCAGCATTTTCTATACAATGTTCTTTACACCAAAAGTAGAAAGTTGCAATGCAGCTCCCTTTGATTTTCTGAATGTTGTTGAATCTATCTTCAAAGTTTCTTCCATTCTTCTCCCTCCGGATAGTCCACCAGATGCAGTGTGGGATTATTCTCCACCACTTCTTCTGTGTCTTGCTTCCCCCTCTCCTAATCCAGCAACTTAACAAGTTTGCTGTGTGCTCTGGCATTGACCATTTTGTCTCTGTTAAACTGAGGAACATAGTCCAAAGCTGAGATGCGACTTTACAATGGAGAAACAGATGATTATCTGTCTCTCTAGCCTCACTACATAACATGCATCTCGACACAATTGGCAATCCCTTTTTCTGCAGGATCTCATGAGTGAGGCAAGCTTTCCTGATTACTAACCAAGCAAAGCACTTGACTTTAGTAGGAGCCATACTTTCCCATACATTCTTCCAAGGACCTATTTTGTTCTCAGGCATCCAGGATACCTCTTTTCTATAAATTCTGCCTACAGAGAACTTGCCATCCTCATCATATTTCCATCTAAAAGTGTCATGTCGCACTTGCGTTTGTTTTAATTGTTACTCGACTAATGAAAAACACTCAGTTGGATGTTTTGGAACTTTTTGGGACATGTCTTTTGTCTTCCTAACCCTTCGTTAGAGCTTTCAATTACTGTTCAATAATGATTATGGAGATGGATGTTGCTGATTCTTCATATTGCATGCTCTGCTTGCAGTAACTCGTGGTTCCATTGTGGATGTTTGCTTTCTCTTTGGTATTCAGAACTAAATCTAGGCTTTAGTTCAAGACATTAAATGTCAAGTAATCTTTCTTGTTTTGGTAATTTTTTTTCCAGGTTTAAATACATCTTACAACTTCCAATTTCATTAGTGATACATGCCTCTTTTACTTTCAAAATGCACTTACATATCGGCGTACGCTTTGGGCAACTTTTATTCCATGAAATACAGGCTTGTGTTCCTTTTCCATTTGCTTTTTTAATGCATCTGTAATATAGTCGTATGATCCATGTGATACACTTCAGTTAATTATTAAAAGTTGCCAAGATATAAACAAAGTCCCTCCTGTAGTCTGACGTAAAATAAAGATAAGTTACAGGTATCATAATCATAATTATGCTCTATAATTCAATCAGAATCTCCTACAACCATGTTTGTCAACCAAGATCTATATACATAACTAGTCATGAACCTCAACCTAAACTGCGTTTCTCCTTATTTACTCATGTAATGGATGGGATGCCCCCTCCCTCCATCTTAGAGTCTTGACTGTGACTTCATCATGGAAGATTGCATCTTTGTCAAAAGCTTAGTTGAAACAAGGTCAATCCAGTTAACATGCACCAGGACTTTTAGTATAGATGCCCAGATGATGTGATTAAGGTAAATGACAACTTCTTGGGATTTTCCTCCAGACCTTCTTGATCAAGACATTGCTGATTTCGTTGGTAGCTCAGGTGTCCACTTTCTAGTGCATATCGAGTTAAAAAGGAATAAACTTAATATCAAATTCTTTTGCAAAAGCATGCACTTGTCATCACTGAATATTGTATGTTTATTGATTATGATCGATTATAGAGTGTACCAATATAAGAATAATTTGGTTCTTGAATGAACTAAATAATAGCATCTTACCTAACTGACACCCCATCTGAAATACTCCATTGAAACCACATAAAATAACATGTCCTTTGGAACTATGCATGTGTAGGAAACTCAGCTAAAGACTGACTTGGTTCTATCCTTTCCAGTAAAGGAAAAACGTAAGCTTATCGACTGAACAAGGACTGTAATACCGTCCGGAATTGCTGAAACCAACCATTACATGTCCAGCTTGAGAGTCAGCATATTGATAAACTCGTTAAACATCACCTTCGGCCCTTAATACAGCATCCATCACAAATGGCAACAGCTTTAGCAGTAAGAGATGACCTGTCACAACTTGTCGCAGATACAGACATTAAAAGAATTGACCAAATTTGCCTGACGTAGAGGCAATCAAGAAAGCCACATAAGTGAATATATAACCTACAGAAAAGTGAGCAAATCCAACCAATAGTTCAGCCATGAAACGAGCAAGCCATTGTGGAAAAAAATAATTTAGAATAGGTATCATTAAAGCCAGAATAAGTACAGGTAGTGATGCCATCAAAGGGAAAATTTTATATCATCAAAGGAGGCAAGACCAATGACAATGATAGGAATAGTACAGAATTGACAATATAAACCTCATTCCATTCTGACTGGGTTTTCGCTGCATTAATTCTCAGATCAATCAACCTACCATTAGCACAGAAACATTAATTCCTAGCTTCCCAAGATAGTGTCGTTAACTTAAAAGGTTAGATAACACAAGGAGTTCTACTAAGTTCCAGTTTTTATCTTTAGCAGGGCAAACTCTGTCTCTACTACTACCACAAGAACAATCAGATATAAGACCAAAATCCATTATACTAGATCACTAGTACAAATACCTAGATTTAAAACTATGGACACTACACCTTATTTTCTTCCTACAAAATTTTTGCAAACTACAGATCTCCTTATTAAAAAAATCAGGTATTTTGAAACAATAAATAGTATAAACAACAGGTTTAGCAACCAGCAATAATTTAAGCAAGATTTATTTAACCACACAGCACACATTTTTCTTTCCAACCTTTTTGCTTCAATAAAAGTCAGCCATTAATAATTTAATATGAGCCAAAAACCCCAATTGGACTCCAAACTGTAGTAGATATTTCTAAAATTAGCTTTAGAGCATTCCAGAAAATTACCCAATTTAGCAATTAGCCATTAGGGGTATCTGTAGTTCTCCAAGATATTCTTAAAGAAAAACACTTCAAGCTTCTCTAAATTAACAAATTAACCATAATAACATTAATATCCCAGAAAACCCAGGGAGAAATATTTTATAAAGCCAAAACCTTGGAAACATTACACGCCTCTAACAAAAATTAAGAGTCACTAGGAAACAGGAAGCAAGACAACACTGGAATAGCACATTGTGATGCCATTGTAAACCAACCATCAACTGGGGGCCTTATTTATTTTGTACAGCACATGACAATATCCTATTAGGAAAATCATTTTATCAGGGGTGGTGGTGAATGGAGAACTTGTTTCAACAGAAAAAAAGAAATCTTAGATCAAGTTAGTTCCAGATGCTCCAAAGAAATTCCAAAATGCAGCAGAATCCCTCCTTTCATTGAATCAGTCCAAATGTACAACCAAATTATCGTACTTCAACTTTAACGTCTCAAACAAGTATCTAATAAAGCATAAAAGCTCATGTTGGAAGTACACACACAGTTTATTTAAAATAATAATAATTAGTACATACACAGTAGAGCTCGTTTAAGGAGTAAATCTTCTGCCATACAGAAATGCATACATTGTGTTAAATCAAATTAGGTGAGTTATTACCTTCATGGACTTCTCTTGCAAATAGCAACACCGACAAAAATGGAGAACAACGCCAGAAAAGCTCCCTTTCTTGAGAGCATAAAATCAGTCCAGGTCAAGGGCCTTGTAATCTGAGTTAACACTTTCTGGAATTGTTCATGCAAATCCTCCAGTGAACCGGTGTTATCAATCACAATATCTGCCTGTGACCTCTTAAGATCCAGGGACATCTGTGCATTTATTCTGCTTTTGGCATCCTCCTCCATTGATCCATCTCTAATCATGAGCCGCTGCAGCTGTGTCTTTGGATCAACCCAAACGACAACAATGGGTTTAGTCCACTTATCCATCTTGGCCTCAAACAAAAGAGGAACATCGAGAACAATTATGGAGCAACCCTTTATCCACAGCTTCAAAACTTCCATTAAAATACCACGTGAGATAAATGGTGCTAGCAACCTACATAGACACAATCCCACGTTCAAAACCTTACATTGCAACAAAAACCATTATGTGATCCTGCACCAATTCAAATCTTAGACAATCTGATAAAACTAGGCCAAAATATAATATAATTTGGAGTAAAGCAAGAAATAAATTAGTAGCCTCCCATATTTTGTTATTCAAGATATTTTTGCTGCTCCTTATCTTGTTTCTCAAGAAGCCAAGATCCTTTTGAGTGTCAACTTCAGCAGAATAGAAAGCTAATGCTATATTTCCATTGGATTAACCTCAAAGGCTACTAATGTACTCACTAAAATACCGAAAACGGAATACCAATCTCCAGAAGCAGCAGCAGTTTGCCAATGTTAAAGGTACAATTTTAAGTGGCCAATGTTTTTGATCATTGTTGTCACAAGACAACGATATGGCCACATTTTAAAATGGTAACATGTACATATGAACATATGAGTCAAAACAGCAGTAAATAGTGGAAACAATCATTACAAAAACCCAACCATGCTTAGGACTACTGCTTCACAAGGATCCTATCATATCAACTAGTGATCCATCCTCCTCTACATAGGTTTCTTTACACCAAAAATGAAACAAAAGAATACAATTCGTCTTGACTTTCTGCACAAAATTGTATTTGTCTTCAAAAAATCTAGAGTTCCTTTCCTTCCAGATTGTCCATGCATGCTGGGGCAAGTTTCCACCACCTCTTCTGCCTCACTGCTCCACCATCGTAGTTCCAACACATCAATAACTCACAAATTGTTGCTGGCATAGACCACCTGAGACGTACCATGTTGAGAAATAGTTGCCACAGTTGCCCAGTAATGGAACAATGTAAAAATTAATGACTGTTAGTTTACCAAGTAGCACCACACATATGGTACCTAGAGCATAGCTGGAATCCCCTTCTTCTTAGATTTTCCTGAGTAAGGTAGGTTTCTCTTGCTACTAGACAGGGAAACATAGAAACTTAAAAGAAGCCCTTACTTTCCATATGAACTTACATGGCAAGTGATCAATTTGGTGGTTTGACCTAGACAATAAGGTATAGGAAGATTTGACAGTGAAGACCCCTTCTTTGCCAGGCTTCCAGATCAAGTGTCGTCAGAATCTTTGAGACCATGGAAGGAATTTAATATCTTGAACAATTCAACAACTCTTTCCAGTACCAAGTCATGTAGTAGTCTTTTGAAAGTAATGTTCCACCTCTGCACTCCCTTCACTGTTTTTAGATTTGCTTCAGGTAGTGTTGCAATGCTATAGAAATCAGGGAACAGTTCTTTTACAGAGCCATGTCCAAGCCAGTCATCATTCCAGTATAGAGTTATTCTTCCTTTATCCACTCTTATACTGGTGTTGTCAATCATAAAGTTCCAGGAAGATTTAATGGCTCACCCCATAGAGGTTGTTGACAATTCTTGTACACCACTGTCCATTTTGGACATACTTGTCATGAATAACCCTTCCCCATAGAGCATTAGTCTCCAAGTAATACCTTCAAAACTACTTCACAAGCAAGCTTTGATTATGAGCAATTAGATTCCTTGTGCTTAAGCCTCTTTTCCTTTTGTTAGTAATGAGACTGTTCCAATTAACCAAATGTACTTTCTTGTCTTTGTTGCCTTGGCATATGAAATTCCTCCTTAAAGTGTCAATTTTGTTCCTTACCTTACAAGGTAAAGGAACCAGAGACAACTTTTAATGTTTAAAAAAAAAAGGAACCAGTGATATGACATATGTAGATAGTGCATCCAGATTCCAGAACACAGTTTAACAGAACTATATTCTCCCAAAGAGAGATATTGGCCCTTTTAGATTGCTAGCCTCTTCTCACACCTTTCAATACCCCAATCCAGAGTTCTCAAGCTTTACTTGTTTCCCCTGGGAAGAGCCCTAGATGAATAGTTGGTAATGACCCCGCTCACATCTGAAGATAGCTGCTAGCACCTGGATGTTGGCAACTTCCTTAACTGGGAATAACATGCTCTTACTCCAATTAACATGTAGCCCTAATACTACTTCAAAGATCACCAGAATAACTCTCAGATGTTTTACATGGTCAATATCAGCAGCACAGAAGATTGAAGAGTAATCTGTTGTAATCTCAGCACTATTGTCCTCCCTGATTGCATCTTTAAACCCCTTCAGAAAACACCATTGTCCTCACCACCTTAAACAACTGGTTCAGTCCTTCCACTGCAATAAGAAACAGGAATGGTGATAGAGGATCACCTTGCCTCAAACCTCTCACGGAAGGGAAAGGTCCTTCTGTGCACCCATTCACCAAGACAGAAAATTTCACAATCTTTATGTCGAAGAGATCCAACTAATCCAAAGGCCATGCCTTTTAGAAATTTAAGAAGGAAGTTCCAATTAACATGGCCATGTGCCTTGAAGCATAACATCCAACAAAGTTGACTTATTTCTATATTCGCTGTTAAACTTCAAGCATAACCAAATCAAAAGCGAAAAGCGCAAAAAGGCTCTAAGGTCCATGGGGGCTTTAAGCGCAAAGCGCAAATAAAGCGTGGGCTTTGATGAAAAAAGGCGCAATGGGAGAAATAAATACAAATATATATGTTTAGTTCAAGACTAATAATTATAAACATGAATGACAAATATATGACCAAAGAAATTGAAAAAAAATTATGATAAACTGAAATATCAATTGTTTAGTGTCACTTCTTTATAAGAGGCTCCTTGGCAAGGAAAAGTTTGCCTTAGAACCTTGATGATGACACTGAAACGCACATAAAGCGAGGCGAAGTGCTCAACACGTTTTGAGCCTCGCTTCAGGGCTTAAGCGCTCCTTTGATAACATTGAGCATAACATCCCACAAAGTTGACTAATTTCTATATTTATTGTCGAATTGTACTCTCAATTAATCAATCAAAGCCTCAGGCCCATAGTAATTTGAGGTTGGCTATATGCTCTTTATCGGTTCCCACTCTATTCAGGCTACTTCATTTCATCACTCAATAACTTGACTTTCTTAAGCCTAATAAGAGTTCTATAAAACTGGAGCTTCTCTAAATGACTGAATCTCACATGTCTCTCTAAACCGACATCAAAATCTCTAACTAAACGGAAAAGACTACGATTAACACAAGACAACCATGCCTTTATCCTAAAAACTGATATCACCTATAAAACTGGAGGTTTCTACATTTCACATGTCTCTCTAAACTAACACACAAATCTCTAACTAAAAAGGAAAGACTACAGTACACACAAGATTAATGTAAATGTAACAAAAACAACTAAACTAAATGTCATTGATAAGAGATGTTTTAAACTTACATAAAGAAAAAAAGAAAAGATGAGAGATGTTTTAAGCATTTAGTATTAATATTCTGAAATATAACAGTTTGATAGCAGTTTACTTGTGGTTTTTATTTCTCTGCATTCACCCCTCATGTTTACTTCTCTGAGTTCAAGTTCCAGGCACGGAAACAAGTTGTCTCATTTGGGTGGAAAGAGAAACTAAGTTCTCAAGGAAGCTCCAAAATCACCACACCAAATCAAACCAGAATCAGCTATAGGATGAAGTTTTCCAGATATAAAGTTTTTCTTCATATATTTTGATTGTAGAAAGGAACTATCCTGAACCTTTTTTATTAATGTTACTCGGTGAACATAAGAAAATAAGAGGAAGTACTAGTTTTGTTTCTTTGGATTAGACAAAAAGTATCCATTTTTTTTTAGTGGCAAGGGAAACCCACAGCCGCTATCCTTGGGTGCGCACAGGGTAAAGCCCCAGCTCCTATGCAATAGCTCGCAAACCACATAGGAGAGGTAACCCACACTATGCAAGCCCGGTGCGATGAGCTCGACCCAGAAAGATTGAATACAGGATTAATTATCTGCTGATCTAATTGAAAGACTGAATACAGGACTAATTATCTGCTGATCCATTTTTTCCTTTATCATAACATAATATCAGACAAGTTGAACGTGTAAATTATATAACAATAAACCAGGAAGACTAAAAAAGTAGAACTTCACTCAGCAACTAGTTCATATTTTCATACCAAACTTTACCTATTAAGAAGCTGACGTCTTCCCGGATCAGAGAATACTATTTGACCTAGCTTTGCACGATCAACTTCTCCATTTTCCAGTAAGATATCCTCACCAAATGCGGCAACAACCTTTTTCCAACCACCTGTTCCTTTCTTCAAAACGTTCTACATAATTATATTTTTTTGTCAGTATATAGAGCTTGCCAAAAACTTGCACAAATTTTAGCGGATGGAGATAGTGTACCCAAATTGACAGTTAATCAAGCATAATATTTTAAGAATCTTTATATTTGATGCACTAAATAAACCTGGTAACGGAATAGCAAAAGGAAAAGGGAAACGTAGTTACCCGAGCTACAATGTCGGCATCGACAACGGGAATACCATGAGCCTTGAAAAGGTTGGAGACAGTGCTCTTCCCTGAAGCAATCCCTCCGGTCAGTCCGACTATCCTCATTCTTATTTTGAGAACAAAACAAGTGACGAGGAACAACTCCAGTACTCTAGCTGCTCTAACTCAGTTTCTTCCTCTGCTTCTCTCACGATTCCATCAACCAACTAGCTTCTGGATTTGAGGAAATCTTCAAATCAATTTTGGAATTGAACAAGTAGCTGGAGGTTCATTACCAAAAAGAATTGAATACAGAACTTTTATTGCACCATGAACTACAAACTTCTTTAGTGAAGGTAGAAACATTTTACACATAAAAGCATTAAATATGAACCTGTGATTTACGTTGGTGGAAAGCATCAAAGGATAGACACATTATCATTAAAAAATACACACACACATCAAAGCACAGAGAGAGAACTCAATCATCTAAGAAGATTAATTTCAATTCACGCAGTTATCAATCCATATCACATACATGCTCAGTATATAAGTGGTGATAAAATCTTTACATGGTTCTCATTACTCAAGAAAACATATTCAACCAAAACATTTCTATCATTGCAGTTTACTGGAGAATTTGAAGCCAAGAAATAAATTTTGTACCTCAAATATCTCAATAGAGGTTCCACAACCACCATCATTAATTATGATGGAACAAGTTTACTTGAGCAGATCACAAAGAAATATTACATAACAGAATACATTATCGGAGTATTGAATGGGTGTACCACCAAAGGTATAGAAAATTTGTTCATTTTTTTCAAATTCGGTTTGGTTCAATTAGGTATTTCTAAAACGATTTCTTTTTTTTGGTTCAACTCTGTTACACCTATTCGCCTCTATCAAAGCCAGGAAATTAAATGGGAAAGTGAAGAACAGGTAAGGCCCTGTCGAACAATAACAACTACTACTCCATTTTTATGAATTCAACCTTCAACTGTAAAAGAAAATCAACACTCAAGTAGTAAACTAGAAGTAGCTAACCAGATGACAAGAGAGAATAGTACCTTGACGCTGGTCGGATTCGAGGTCGGACTCGCCGGAGGCTCAGTCGGTATTCAGTCGTCGGCAGAGTGGAGATCAGGAAATACAGAATTTTGGGACAATGCAAATGCAACCATTTTTTTTTTTAGAAATCAAAATATTATTAACTCCGTCCACTTTTAATTCAGTTTCCTTTTTTAGAGTCAATTTATAAAAAATTTAACTAAAAATTTTATGATGTATTTTTTTTATAGTATTGATATGTAACAAAATGCATTATATAGTACTACCTAATATGGGAAAGGTATATTATAACTCAATCAGATTTCTATTACTTATATTATGAAGTAACATCAAATGGTAATTTTTATTAATATATTAAAAAATATTACCTAAACTAAAACCAAGAAATTTGGGAAGAAAATTTACTAAGTTGAATGGCTAAAACGACTAATAAGAAAGAGAATTTTTCATAAACAATGAGATTTTGGAGTTTATTTATCATAATATAGTAATATTTTGTATCTATCTATATTACCTTAAAAACATGAACTCCTAACTTGAATATTAAATTACTATAATATTCCTAACGTAAGTTGTGACTTTTTTGATGACTTGTGACTTTTCGGATAAGTTATGACTTTTTTCAAAGGGTTGTGATTTTTTTGATGAGTTGTGACTTTTCCAATGAGTTGTGAGTTTTTCAATAAGTTGTGACTTTTTCAAAGAGTTGTGACTTTTTCAAAAGTTGTGACTTTTCCAAAGTGTGTGACTTCTAGAAAAGGTCATGATTTTTCAAATAAGACACAAAAAACATTTGTTTATACTATCTTTTTTTACTATAAATGGAGGGCTCTCATTTTTCAACCACATTTTTTTCTAATCTTCTACTCTTCTTTTTCTTCTTCTTGCATTTTAAAATTTTTTGTGTGACTTATTGTTATTGAGTGAGTTCAAAGTTTAGCAGAATATGAGGTACCACTATTCTGATGAAGTAAGTCGTTCTATCCTAGAGGGCTTATTCCATAACCTCGAGTACTTGAGAAAAATAATATAATTTTTATGATATAATAATTGTTTGTTTGCTTAATATATACATTAGTATGTAATGTTCCATATATGAAGTTAACATGATGTAGTCTAAATTCATTTGTTTTTGTTAACAATTTCTCTTGTGATGTAGATATATGCGTCAGATTATCTTTTTTTTAAAATTTAGAGAATTGTGACGATTTGTTTTTGATGCTCAAGACAAAAAAAATGATTTTATTTATCAATGTTACTTGTGTGCTTTAGACTTCAGGAAGTTTGCTTTATAAACATTGCCCTTTTGTTTTACTTATTAATATTTCAGTATTTTAGACGAAGAAAATTTCATATAACTTGTAATAATGTCAGTTGAAGTTTGTATTAGTTTAATTTTTATTATGTATTTAATAGCTAATTTTATGAGATAAATATGTTTATTACTGCAAATATATAGTTCACCTGCTTTCATAAAGCCCCTGGAAATGGTAAACACATACTTTACACCACTAATTAACTTTGTTTCTTCCCCATTAAGCATTACTTATACAACCTATTATTGGTTCACCTGCTCACATATAGTCCTTGGCATTTACAGATAACACAATCATAAAGGCGACTGACATTGAGGTTTCAACACACAGATTCTCTGTTGGCATTGTATCATTGGATCATGTTGATAAATTACCTAATGGTGCTATTCTAGGTAACTGTCCACCCAAATAATTTGTTATTTAATTTCATGCTCCATTACGTAATCGCTATCACTAATTTACATTATCTATTGTAAGATTTGATTTGCGTTTTAGTTTCAACGAATCCCCTCATTGAAAAAGAATATAGCAAGAGACGGGAGATAGTTGTTACAAATGAGTATTATGTTTTGAAGATGACTAAACTACCATCAATATAAAGATATGGTGAAGTATTGACATTTCTCTTCAAACTGATAACCCAGCATGGAGCATACAATTGTTACGCTATGAGAAGATTTTGCAGAAAATGACGGTGCTTTTCTAGAAAACATGAAAGATGATAAATCTATACTTGGCTTATGTGACGTTAGAATCCTAATCTATAAAAGTATTGGACATACTACTGTATGTTTTTATAATAAACTGAGTATAATTGTTGTTTCAAATTTGAAACAAGCTCTTGTCACATTAGGCACTTTTGAAATATCTACTATTTCCATGAGTAGCGTCTTGATCAATCCACAGTTTCAAAAATCCACGAACCTGGTACATTACACTAATCACACATATGTTCTGCAATGTTATTTAAAGCCGATTGTCACAACTAATGTACATACTATACTTTAGCATTGTAGGCTGGTTACATTTAAAGTTTCTATAACAAGACACAATTGTTCTATAATCATTGTTGAGTAATTACATACTAAAATTCCTAAGTCCCCTAAACCTTTGCACCGACCACATCTCACTCAAAATGGGTGATACAGCTAACTAATCTCATCGAAAATATAGGCGTGAAATGGTAAAGGCCGAAAATAAAGATTTTATTGTAACACCAAGTAAGGAAATGAGAAGAGCCATAGAAGTTCCGTTGGTATATATTATGGATGGATTGATAGTTGATTCACAAGTACATAGTATCCTATACTTGTACTCTCTAAAAATAATAACCACTTTAATATCCAAAATATAATCACAAATATGGTATATTGGCGATGTGCAGGATTTTTTGTACAAGTTCAAAGCAACAATTGTAGATATACTGAATAAAGATGAGCCATGGTATTCGTCTTGCAAAAACTGTAGCAAAAAAGTGAAAGTTATAGAACATATTGTATCTTGTAACAATTGCAACAGTGAAAATGTAGAATATGAAATGAGGTTAGACTCAGTAAAAATTCAATTCTACATTTACTAATTAGAAACAAATTAGCTTTAACTTTTCAATGACTTCCTTTTTTTTTAAACAAATACTGCTTACCACTTGACGTGTGTGGTAAAGAACAACGTGGCTGATTTATACTATTTGAAGCGGCTAAATATTTACTAGGTTGCACCATGCAACACTACATAGAATCAACCTCAATAAAGATATGAACTGTATTTATACCTAAACACCTTAACGCCCAATGGACTCCGTCGCATAGATATGTTGTCTAATCCATCCTAAATTTTACATTTATCTTATTGTGATACTTCATAGCACAAAAGAGAAGAAAAGAATTACACGATTACAGATACATAACATTTTATGATTCTTTTAATATTACACATTAGGTTAGTTTTGAAAGAAAATGTGCCAATCATGCTGCTGAGAAAACTGGACCCCTAAAATGGATTATGCAATGGGACATCGTTGATTTGTAGAGGCTTTGAGGAGAATGTCATACATGCAGAAAAAACATATGCTACAAACAAGATGTTTACTCCAACAATACAACTATAACCACCCCTTTCCCCTTTTTAAACAAATATTGCTTACGACTTGAAGTGTGTGGTGGAGAACAACGTGCCCAACTTATACTATTTGAAGCGGCTAAATATTTACTAGGCTGCAGCACGCAAGACTACATAGAATCGACTTCAGTAAATATATGATATGTATTTATACCTAAACACCTTAACTCCCAATGGACTCTGCCGCATAGGTACGTTGTCTTATCCATCTTAACTTTTTCATTTATCTTATTGTTATACTTAAAAGCACAAAAGAGAAGAAAAAAATTACAGGATTACATATACATAACAATTGAAGATTCTTTTAATTTTATACATTAGGTTTGTTTTGATAAAAAATGTGCCCATCATGCTGTTGAGAAAACTGGACCCCTCAAATGGCTTATGAATGGGACATGGTTGATTTGTAGAAGCTTTGACGAGAATGTCATACATGCAAAAAAAACAACAGGTCAATATGCCACAAACCAGGTGTTTACTCCAACTATTCAACTATCACCCTCCCCCCCCCCACGAAAATGAAGTATACCCTTTCAAATTTATTTGAAAATAATTATTCCAATACGTCTATGTTTTTGCAATGATGATAAATAAAGCTAAAGGTCAAACGATATCAAATATAGGAGTATACCTACGACAACATGCTTTCTTGCATGGCAAAATATATTTTCCACTATCTAGAGGAATATCTATGCCAACAAAAAAAAAGCAGGTCATGACTGAACAACCAGATTGATACACCGGGACATACACAAGAAATACTGTCTACAAGAAAGTATTAGGTGAGATTTGATTAATACCAAAATTGTAAGAAATCAAACAGGAAAAAACATACACCACACATATAGCTAATGTAAAATATATTGGACGAATTTTTAGGTTTGGTGGAAGAGGAGATGATATGAAAAATACCAGACAGCTACCACAAAAGACATTACTTTTGTGTATATAAAGTTATTCAAAAGGAGATGATATGAAAAATACCAGACCTCATATTTCCATAAAACCATCAAAGACAAAAGAAGGAGAATCGGAATCAACAAGATCATGAATGAAGACCAAGAATGGGTGGAAGGTAATGAAAATATCACAGAGGCAGGGTCAAATACTTTAAAGGAATCTTTAGTCAGATCCCTGAGTATAATGACTTCCAAGACCTGAACTGTATCAATACATCTATCACAGATGAGATCAACAACGACCTGGTTGAGCTTCCAACTGAAGAAGAGATCAGAAACAACATTATGACCATGGATCCTGACAGTGCCTCTGGGCCTGATGGATTCACAGCTAAGTTTTTTCAAACCTGTTGGGGAGTGGTAGCCCCCGAGGTTACTAACGCTCTACATTCTTTCTTTTGTGGTACTAATCTCCCTAAATGGTTCACTCATACTAACATTGTCATGATCCCTAAAGTTGATCATCCTCAACAATTTTCTGACATGAGACCTATTAGTCTCTGTAATGTAATCAGTAAAATCTTTTCTAAAGTTCTCAATTCTAGACTCAGCAAGGTGCTTCCCTCTCTGATCAGTAAGAATCAATCTGGTTTTATTAAAGGGAGATCTATTACTGAAAACATTCTCCTTGCTCAAGAGATAATTCAGGACATAGACTCTCAAAATGTGGTAGGAAATGTTGTGCTTAAACTTGACATGACT
>JAJOOO010006674.1:0-30730 GCA_029582685.1 Solanum piurae | reverse complement strand
AAATTTTTGAGGCTTTCGAGCCCCTTTCTTGGGCCTTTGAGATTTTAGGTCCTGTTTTCGCATTTTCAGCACCTGCACATCATCATTTTGTCATGTATGGGTTTTGACCCATTTTTCATCCAAAAAATTTGCTGGAAATTTTTGAGGCTTTCGAGCCCCTTTCTTGGGCCTTTGAGATTTTAGGTCCTGTTTTCGCATTTTCAGCACCTGCACATCATCATTTTGTCATGTATGGGTTTTGACCCATTTTTCATCCAAAAAATTTGCTGGAAATTTTTGAGGCTTTCGAGCCCCTTTCTTGGGCCTTTGAGATTTTAGGTCCTGTTTTCGCATTTTCAGCACCTGCACATCATCATTTTGTCATGTATGGGTTTTGACCCATTTTTCATCCAAAAAATTTGCTGGAAATTTTTGAGGCTTTCGAGCCCCTTTCTTGGGCCTTTGAGATTTTAGGTCCTGTTTTCGCATTTTCAGCACCTGCACATCATCATTTTGTCATGTATACCAATGTATATGACGGTATACATCCCGTATACTATCTCATTTAGGCCTCCTTTGGGTCTAAAAATTCAATTTTCCAGCTCCTTTTAAGTGCATTCAACCTGTCCGTCAGTTTCAAAGGCGGCTGACTCGAAGGGAAGTATTTGAGCCTTCGTGGCTCAACAAGAAAATGCAAGGAGAGGAAATAAAGTCCATGAGGACTCGGAAGGAGTTTCACATGCAACAAAAAAAAGAAAAAAAAGAATGATAAGCATTTGAGGCGAAAAAGAAAGCACAAATAAGACGTGACTTAATTAAATAAAGTAAACCCATGCAATCTGTAACAATATATCACCAAACTCACTACCTGACATGGAGTAAATAAATCTAAAGCTAGACTATCAAGAGTTGGAGCATAAGAAAGTTCTGAAATAAAAATAAAAATGCATACATGCATAGGCATAACAGCAAGATCCTAAGGGAGTAAAATAGGTCCAATAAGGGCAAACTTATTCAATGAATGGATGATTGGTAAACAATAAAATTCACAATATAAAAGAGGTAGAGGACCTGCTACATATCAAGCAGAAATTACATTTCATTGGGTCATTTTTACTTGGACAAGCTTCGATCTTAAATGGTAATAGCTTTAGAAAATTATATGCTAACAAACAAGTGACCGGTTTAAGGAAAGGAAGGATAGATTAGTAGCTATCAAATAAAGCAAAACCAAAAGCAAACCTATAATACTTTAATAAACACAACAGAACATGCTGATACATTAACACTTTTATGCTCTTAATCGACGGACACATAAAGCTTACTAGTCGTCAGGCGAATGCTAATTTGATGCGAAACATGGCCACATTAATGAACAAATCTTTTTCTTAGAACAATAGGTTGCAAACTAAGATATAATAAGACATCAAATAACACTAGCAATTGGGAAGAAAACAAGAACTAGAAGTAAAGCGAAAATTGGGAAGAAGCAACATTCCACATTTTATAAACTTAAACTACAAGTAGCAAGTATTTTTGACTAAAATTTAGACACAATGGAGATGCATACATGGTTCACACACGACCTACTGGACATCAAGAATGATCAGGGAGTTTGAAAACGAAGAAGACGAACTGCTACCTCAAAAAGCAATAGACAAAACGACAGGCAACTTTCACTTTTGCTAATTTAAGATCTGCCCCTATTTTGCAAAGAAAACACCATCAATCGTATCCCAACGAATGATGTTTAATGCGACAAAAGAGATAGAATGGATTCGAAAACATTCAATTAGCGAATTCAAGGAGATGAATAACGAAACAAACTCAAATAAAGAGGCAGAGAAACCCAACACTAAACTTAAAACTACGAAGTTTCGACTTGAATAAGACATGAAGTTATTTGAGGTCACATATATAACATATTAAAGTCGCTAATTCTCAATGACACATAACAGCCACACAACAGCAAAACAGTGAAGCATATAAAAAAAAAATAGAAGAAGACGAGGAGAAGATTACGGAGGGAGCATTACCTTTCTCCGGGCAGCGACGGGCTGAGACGAGCTCTTCCACCACAAAATAGGACTACTATAAAACGGCTAGAATGCCGAGCTCAAATCGAAATCGAAACTTGAGTATCTCCTATCTCACTTGGCTGTTTTGGGTCTATTTCTATCTCTGTATACCGACTCAATTTTCTCCCCTTATATGTAAGTTTGTGTCTCCTCTAATTTCCAACTCAAAAATCCAATATTTTCTCTAACACCAAATTTTCCAATCCCCAAAGAAAAATCCCCCCTTTACAGTGAACAACAAGCAAATATATAGAGGGAGAATAGGGTTTGGAATATGGGGGGGAAGGATGAAAAATCCAGATACGAGAGGGACCATTCCAAAATTCAAATTTGAAATCCTTTCACCATTCAAGACAAACAACTTTTCTTCCGATTTTCGACCTATTCCGAAAAAGGAAAGGGAGACAGACGGTCCGGATCGACTTACTCGTCCTTGGGCGTGACGTGGCTCCATCTCGTAGCCGCGAGGACGAATTTGCGGGCTGCTCCAGCAGCTGCTTTTGCCAAGAATATCGGTTGGAACAGTACTGTGAGGAAGAAAACAAAAGAAACGCAGCGTACTGCTTTCCATCTGTCTCCGTGTATTAACGTCAAAAGAGACGTCGTTGGCTTTCTTCCCGTTTGATCGATGTTCTGTCCAAGAACGTCTTGAGCTGGAAGAGTCTTCTGGGTTCTATTTTTGTGAAGGAAAAGGGAGTGGGCCGGGTCAGGGAAATCTGGGACTGGGCTGGGAATTAATTGGTATGCTGTATGCATTGGTGTACGTTGTAATGCATGGGAATGGGCTGGGCTTGGTATGTGGGGCGCTGGAATTGGAAATGGGGCCCAAATAATTGTTCTTTTCTCTTAAACAAGTAGGCAAGCATTGAATTTGAGTTTTGGCCATAGCAATTCATGTTATAGCCAATGGAAAAAACACAAAGGTATCCAAACTTTGTTAATTAGGATAAGTTCGGCTAGTAATTTAAATGAGACGAATTAATACAAGTTAATTAAAGAGATTCTTAATTTCAACGCAATAAAATAATTAACTTAGCTATAAACTAACTATTTCAAAAATATAAACTATTATATAACTAAACTAGTTAACCAAATATTCAATTAAAACAAAAAAAAATTGAGACGATTTTCGAATAATCATAAAATATATTAATTATATACCTAATTATGAAAAACATATATATTATCTAAGATTTATAAAAAGTGACAAAACTATTTAAAATAACTTAAAAAATATTTTGAATTTTATAAAGTCACTTATTTCAAATCGTTTGGAATTTTAAGAAGCTCAAAAATTAATCGTTATCGGGGAGGGTCAAAATTGGGTGTCAACAATAGATAAAATAAATAAATGGACAATGACAAAAAAAAATAAGTAAAATTATCAACAAAATTAAATAATACTTTAAAACACCCCCTATAAAATAAAATTTATTAAAATCTCATTATTTTGGCCAAATAACTAATTATTTTTTTGCCTGAAAAGGAAAGCTCAAGAAAAATTTATTATAAACTTGACCCCAAAAAAATCTAAAAAGTTATTGAATTTTAAAAAGTGAAGTAAAATTTTTTAAAAAAACATCACATGAACAAAAAATATATATGTGACGAGTACGTCTATCTCACTCAATTCCGATAAAATCATGCAAGACAAACTATCAAATAAGCAAATTTAAATAAATAATTATATCTATTAATACTTTAATAGTTTAGTGTTTAGAAAAAATTGAATAAATTAAAGAGGTCTTTATGTATTTTGTCAAACATACAATATTTTGATGAGGATTGAAATTTAATCAATTTCATTTATGATTTTTTTAACTTAATTTATCCTAATTGATGAAATAAATAAATGTACAATGACAAAAAAAAAATTGAAGTAAAATGGTCAACAAAATTTTATAATACTTTAAAACACCCCCTAATAAAAATTGAGTTCTCTCCCCCCACCCCACCCTAACCCTACCTCATAAATTTTTACTATATATATTCTTCCTCTCCTTAGAATGAAGAACAAAAAATAACAAAATGGAGGGACAAGACAGACAACAACAGGGTCGTACTATCGATTCAATTTCCCAAAAAGAGTTCTTCTGAAGTAGCATCTGGCATGGATAACTCAACAAACGTGCAGTCGCAGCCTCCATCTTCAGCTTCATCTAGCAGACTCCCTCCAAGGCAACAATTGAGGTTTCGTGATGTGAAGACACTAGCCAGACTCATGGGTCGTCTTACTAAAGAGGAGAAAAGAGTCATGTTGCTCCTTTATAATAATAATAATTAATGTAAAAGGTTTATTATTTAATTTCAACATGCACTTGTAGCTTGATCTTTTAATTCCTTCATCACTTAGATGATTTATGTTTTATTTTTTCATTTTTGTTTGATCTTTATATTAATAAGTTTTACAATTGAGTTCATGAGTTACGACAATACAAAAGAAGATAAAGAGACAAGGGGGTTGCCCTAATTTATTTATTTTGTTTAGAGCCGTCAAAATGAGTTAGGGTTGAGATATGATTTTTCAAGGGCAAACTACATAAATCCCACTAGTTTAGGTCCTAATTACTAAGATTCCCAATAGTTTCAAATATTAGTTCCTCTATCATATTTCATGTTTGAGTTACATGAATTTGAATCCTCGAGATACATGTATCTGCCGAATTTTAAAATTGAGATACGTATTTTATTTATTTAAATTAATTGGTTGTAACTGATTTCCTTAATTAGAGGAGTCATTGAGGATTTTCAGATTTTCAGAATACATGGACAATTAATTTAGAAATTTAAATTAATCAGATCCCTTAATATAAGGTGGAAATCAAGTAGTGTATATATGTTTAATTAATTTTATTTTAATATTCTTTGAAATAATAAATTTCATTAATATTATTAATAAAAGACAAAAACATGTATATCTTGGTCATTTAATTTGACTAATTTCATTTTATTACTCTTAAAATATTAAATTCATTAGTTGATGTATCTATTATCAATATATGATGTATCCAACAAACTAAACACTAGATACATGAGTATCATACAAGTACATTCATATGTATCATAGAAGTATCTAGTATTAATTTCATGTATCTATTTATCTAACCTATTATTAATTTCATGTATCTATTTATATGACCTAAATATTAATTTCATGTATCTATTTATATGATCTAATTTTAATTTCATGTATCTTTTATATGTATCTAGTATTAATCTGATGTATCAAGTATCAATTTCATACATTATATTCAAGAACATGTATCTCAAATACATAGTAAGCATATACATATAAGTATATGTATCTAAATATGGAATGTAATTAAAACGCATGAACTTAAGAATAAATCACGAGTGTAGAGTATTTGTCTTATCATTAATCCAAAAAAAATAAATAATTCAAATCGCTGTACGAAATTAATGACAGTGTAAATTTTTATCCATTAAAAAGTATGGAGAACTAATAGATTCAAACAATGTAAAAATCCTAAAATCTAACTTTAAAAGAATTAGAGCTTCGAATTAGATACATTAACATGGTAAGAACAAAGTTACAATACAATATCTCGAAATAACTTAACAAAATCTTAATTTTCCTATTTATATAATGTTGATTGTAGAGAATTGATTATGAATTTAGTACATGCAAACATGTATTGAGATGCTTGAGGAAGAAGGGGGTAATGGTAAATTATGTGTGAAACAAAACATGTATTGAAATGGTTGAGGAAGAAGGGGGTAATGGTAGATGTGTGTAAACAGTGAATAATGTGGGGGAGTGGGATGATGGTGTGAAGAGACAGGAAGTAATTTGAATTGTTAAAGTCACATTAATTAAGGAGATATACTTTTAAGATAATTATTAAAAATCATATTTAAGGGGATTGTGTATCTAATTTAACTTTAAAAAATATATGATATAATTATTAAAAAGTGGTATTATATGTAATATTTTTAAACTAGAGGTAAAATATGTATATATGATAGTAAAGTATGTCTAGATAGGTAGTTTTTCCTAAAATTAATACTGTGTTTGCTTTATTTGTATAAGTAATGAGGAAATTTGTATACTTTAATATATGATGTAGAAGATGAAATAACTAATACATGAATAACTAATGTCAGCTATATAAAATAATACATAAATTTCTTCATAATTAATCATTAGATTACCTATCTTCATAACTCTAACTAACTATCAAATGCATAAATATTTTCATATGGTAAGGTCACTTAAAATTTTATCATAGCGGTTACTTTTTGTAAGAACATGTTTATTAATTTGTAAAGAATTTTATTTTATATATAGATAGTGTAATGAATTGTTATACTATTTAGTGTAATTTAACCTAACATTTGTCATTTCCTATAGATTACCAACCAATTGTATCAAATATGTATAATTAATTACCTACAATTATCTTTTAAGTTACGCGATTATATAAGTATTTATTTAAATTAATAGCTTGTTGAAATTAATAAAGTAAAATAATAACAGTTTTTACTGTAAGTATATAAATATAGTATAAGGCAACGCAAAGTAAAATAAAAATATACAAGTACAAATTAGATCTACTACGATTCTAAATCAGAGATGTAGCAGTAGAAGTCATACGTTTTTGTTAGAAAAAAATAATACTTGACTTGGCTGCTGGGTGCTGGCCTGCCCCCTATGTTGACTTGGTTTCTATGTGCATGATTTTGGAAGTTTTGGGAGGCAAGCTGTTTCCAACGGAATTAATTTCAATTGCTTGACTATATCTATTTCTATAATAATAAAAATAATGATTCAGTCTAAAGATATTGTGATTGATCTTATATTATAGAGATATATTGAATCTTTGTGTTGATTTAATTTGAAAAGAAATTCAGAGTTATACTTTTGAATTTTGTCATTGAAAAATCGTAATTGCAGCAAGGACTTGGGCCATACTATCCATGCGATTCGGATTCTCCCTCGTGAAGTATATAAAATAAAGGTTTAGTACATTATTAGGCCAGTTACACTTTCGCCCCTCAAGTATTTTCGCGTTATAAAGCCTCGCAAGCACAACACCTTTACACTTTTAGGATGGTTGTTACGTATTATTTCATAATGTATCGTATTATATAGTATTGTATTGTATTATATTATATTGTTTTAATGAATACATTGTTTGGATAGATTGTATTGTTATCCGTCGTTGCATAATGTCACACATCCATAATTTGAATGATAAACCTACCAGAAAAGTAGGATACGGGGTAGAACTACTATGAAAAAGTAGGATAAAAGATGAAATATGATTATTAAATAATAAATAAAAATTTAATGAGAAAAAAATATTAAGGTAACGACACGATCACACCAAATCAGTCCTTACATAAAATGAGTACTCTTTTCGTCGTTACATAACGATGGATTTAAACAATATGATACAACAAAATTTAAGTAACAATCAAAACAAACATTGTATCAAAGATGAATCTAGGATTTTGAGGGTTTCAAGTGTCACCTATCCAAATTGGATAAACTAAGCAGATACCCCATAAAAGCATAATAATTACAAACTACTATATTACATTCATACCCCACTAAATAATAATACACTATATAACCTCTACTAATTTCGCTTAACTGATACTAAATCAGTGTCATTTATTGTATTGGTATCATTAATGTTGATTATTCCGCTTAATTGATACTAAATCAGTATATATATATTGTATTGGCATCATTAAGGTTTTTTGTTAAATTATCAGTCTTAATGATATCAATACTAATTTAATATTAGTTAAAAGGGGTATGGACTGTAAAAGAAAAAATTGAAAAAATGAATATTTCTTAAATTACTTTGAATTGAAATATAAACGTACAATTATTTTAAGTTTTATGGTTCATTTATGTAGTTTTTCCTTTTTAAGCTAGTGCTTGTTTCCGTGAGACTGCGTTTTGTTCTCCCATACGCGGTCTCTTTGATTATTTTTTACCAAGTGCATCAAAGACATGGACACCACTTGCTACAATTCAAACAAATCAAATCAACGTTGAAAAAATAAAAAAGACAAGTATGTCTCAAAATAAATTGTAGCCACATAGAGAAAGATTTATATTTTGACCCAATGTTCTCCCTTGTTTATCACGAATTGCTTATTGTATGTAAATTATTTTGACCTCATGTTCTCCCTTGTTTATCATGTATTGGTTATTGTAAGTAAATTGCAACGTCCTTTCTTTATCATATGTGGATTTTAACACAAATTTTAAAAAAATTATTATTTGTTAAATTTATGATATTAAATTAAAAATATGTTAAAATAAATCAAAATATCTTTGAATTTTATAGTCTTAAACTTGTCACATGAAAAGTTAAGATTAAAGGGTTACGGAAAACAAACTTATTTTTTTTAACTGACTAAAAAAAAGTATAACAAACAAATTAAAATGGGGAGAATACTTCTTTTATTGATTAACGAAATAATCCAACTCCTAATTTTATTAAAATATAATTAAATGTGTGCTTTAAAGCCTAAGTAAGTTCATATACATATTTAGGAAATATTAATCATCTATAGCAATAACATTTTATTTTTTTACTGGACACTTATAATACAGATTTAATACATATTATAGAGAACAATTTATAAAACACACATAATACAAGTATTATTCACGAAAAATATATTTATCACACACTTTAATACACTTATAATACATTGTGTCAATTTCTTACCAAACAAGCATAATACTACATCCGTCACTTTTAATTGTCATAGTTTCTTTTTTTAGAGTCAAACTATAAAAAATTTGACTAACATTTTACGACATATTTTTTCATCATATTGATATGCAAAAAATTACAATTTATAGTACTTTTCGTATAGTTTTTGAATATCTAATTTTTTTATTTTAAATATCGAATTAATGTAATCTAATTTAACTTTAAAAATTAGTTAAATTGACTTTTAAAAAACATAACATGACAAATATTAAAAGTAGACACAAAAAATATTTTTTAAAACACTTATTTATAATACATTTATATCACATGCATAATTTAATTTTAATACATATAAAATTTATCATAGTATTGTTATATATTACTATAGACCGTCTCACAAACTCCATGCCACAAACATAGACACAACTAGCCGATCGCAAATGTGAAAGGGTTTGCGCTGGTGGGAACTCCAATTGCAAAAGGGTAGCATTTGCGACGTCACAAATGTGATGTCATGATCACAAAAGCCATCTTGGCCCAATCTGGAGGGTACCACAATTTTTATGATTTTTTTTCTGCAATTGCTTGGGACACCTTATGTGAAAGGGAATAGTAATGAGATGAGATTTGAATATATATGTTTTTATTTTGGGAAAGTATATATGTTAAAAGAAGGACAAAAATTCACAGCGAATTCCTTGTGAAATTCTTCATCCTTTGAGATAACTTTTAAAGTGTGAGTTAGATTCAAAACTTAATTTAACATAAAATTTTGGAGTAGCAAATCAATAGAAGGTTTCAAACTAAATCCTTTGGCATCCATTCCTTGTTGGGTTATGAAGGGTGATTAGGGCGTAATGCGAAATCTTACAATTGCATATCATATGTTTGATAAATTAGATGACAAATAAAACTATTCTAAAGAAATATTATTCATATGATTTGGTCAAGCGACCTATATATGATAAGACTAATATTGAAAAAACATAAACATATTGGGAGAAAATCTCCCCCTAAACCAAACTCTTAAAGGACTACATTGTGGATGCTATTGTTGTGTTATTTGATATGAGAAGAAGGTCTTCAATTTATAGATCTCCTAACTTTCCCTCTAAGGAAAGAATAAACCAAATATGAAAGAGAATTATATTTTTTCTTTCGGAAAAAGTAAAAACATTTATGGTAATGTTTTGACTATCCGTTAAGGAAAAAGTAAAACTCAAATATGGTAAGAAAATCAGGGCAAAATCCTAACAAATCTCCCATTTGGGCTGATTTTCTTGACAAAACTTGATCCGCCTTCTTCATACGCTTGATAATCTTGTTCTTCACAAAATCTTCATGTATCACTACTGCTTACCATGATTTAAAAATTGATATGAGTTAAAAATTGGAGCCCTGTGTTAAAAGTTACAAGCAGTCTTGAAAGTGGAGCTCGTGCGTTAAAAGTAATATGCATGAGTTGAAAGTGGAGCTCATGCGTTCAAAGTAAGATGCATGAGTTAAAAGTGGAGCTCATGCGTTAAAAGTAAGATGCATGAGTTAAAAGTGGAGCTCGAGCATTAAAAGTTTGCTGGGGTTGAAATTGATTTTGTTTTTAAGGATATAGCAGCAGGATGATTGAAAATATATTTGAAAAATTTCTCCACATGTAATAGTACAAAAATCTTCATTATCATCAAATTTATTGCAAATTGATTTGAAGCCACTTGAACCTTTCTTCAATCTTGTTGAACCATTGGATCATTGCTTTGATACCACTTGTTAGGTTATAAAGGGTGATTAGGGCGTCATGCGGAAGCTTACAATTGCATATCATATGTTTGATAAATCAGATGACAAATAAAACTATTCTAAAGACATATTATTGATATGGTTTGGTCAAACGACCTATATATGATAAAACTAATATTGAAAAAAACATAAACATATTGGGAGAAAATCTCCCCATAAACCAAACTCTTAAAGGACCACATTGTAGATGTTATTGTTGTGTTATTTGATATGAGAAGAGGGTCCTCAATTTATAGATCTCCTAACTTTTCCTCTAAGGAAAGAATAAACCAAATATGAAAGAGAATTATATTTTTTCTTTCGGAAAAAGTAAAAACATTTATGGTAATATTTTGACTATCCTTTAAGGAAAAAGTAAAACTCAAATATGATAAGAAAACCAGGGCAAAATCCTAACATTCATTAATCCTTATAGTGATTGTACTAGTTTTAAGAGTTTTGACCTAAATTTCAAATTGGGTAATATTGGGATTTAACTTCGCAATCGATATTAAAATTAAATCTTGATTATTGATTGGTACTCTATAGCTTATGGATAACACAATCATGCATTCAATTTTGAATTCCGGGTTGTGGATTTAATAGGCAAATGGCAATACCTTCAAGGTATGAGATTAATGTTTTTGGACTTATTTGAACCCATTATTTAAGTTTTTGAATAGTATTGGAGGTCGTTTTGAAGGGATTTTGTCATTTCAAGAGACGTTTTCATATCGATTTTAAGGCAGGTAATACTTTAACTTCTTGAATGCCTATTTATTTTAACGTCATGTTTTGGGACATGCATTATTTAAATTTCAAATACCTAGTGACTTGTGAGACAAGCACGTACTAAGACATATGTTATTTTGAGTTATTACGCTAATTTGGTTGGATTTTATTGAGACTCGTAACGTGAATAGAACTGTCTTACAAAATGGGACATGATATCCTGTAAGGTTTTGGTGGGTTGTGGATTGTCCATGTGGATCAATCCGATCCGATCCGATCCATTTTATTTAATTTCATAAAATAAAAATTGAATGAATGGATAATATTAGTTTTTTGAAAAGAAGAGGGAGCAGTTAGGAAGTTGCAATTGTTCAAACCTCTCCATTTAAAAGGAAACCTCTTCTTTTCAGAATGTGGATGACAAAAATGAGAGAACGTGAGAATAGAGGAAAACGTGCAAACATGTTAAGGCTCTAAGTTTGCGTAGGATTTGATGATATTTCAGTATTGTAAAATAACTTAGTTGTTATAACATTTTCTTCTAAATAATACTATTGAATTTATGTTCAAATATAGTATGCATGTGATATTTTGTAAGAAATAAAGTGTGTCGAACAAGTCACAAGATTGCTTCTCTCACAAGAGCAATCACCTTTTACATTGAGGAACGTGAAGAGATGAGTTTCACCACCATATTATTACTTGTTTTATGAGCAGAACAATTGTTTTTCTAAAAAAATGAATTTAAGGATCATTGAAGAGAGCAACTTGGGTTAAACATCTGGAGGTGTTTAGACCAAGATATGTACGATGTTGGATAATCGAAAGAATGAGACACATACTAGCGTGAAGGAACCCATCTCATACTCATATCCACTCAGTGCTACGCACAACTCCCTTTAAAAGTCACATTTAGTCTTTACTTAAGTTCACATTCATAAAATAATACACTAGGCACTCATGCCAACATAGCATCATAATAGCTCATAGGTTCCTTAAGTGAGAATGCTCCTTTCACTTTAGAAACATTAGCAAGTGAGTAAACCTTACACATCATAGTCGTATTGTGATCATGAGAATGTCCTTTCAATCAACACCACAAGCTTATCATAAATATACATACATCATGCATAACCAAGTGTATGAGGTATAGGGATGAAGGATCTTGCCATCAACATCACATCAACACAATAGATATAGCATCATTACTATCTAAGTACATCCCAATCTCATGCATAATTCCCATAAAGAAGCATAACCTTCATACATTTCCCCTTCAAGGGTCTTGAAATTACAATCAACCCAACTATATACGATTACAACATAATATAGAAGGAATTCATGATTCAATAGCTTAATCAACATAAACATATTCAATTGACACATTCATAATATCATCCAACCCACAACATCAATTCAAGATCTATCAATATGGGGAACACATGGGTCTATGGGGAATTCTCATTATAAACATCAATTCTCCATCAATATATTCATAATTCATCATAAACAACCATAAACAATAATAATTAAGCAATGAAAACATTTTGGAAAGAAGACCCATGTTATAGAATGAATAACCTAGAAATTAGGGGATTTGATGTCTTGAAAACATAATTTGAAGGGGCTCCTTGGGTGATAGCTACCCAAGGATGAAAAGTAACCATACCTCAACTAAGAAACTTCAAGAAATTTAGGGAAGAACCTTGAAACTCTAGCAACCCTAGATCCAATGTCTTCTTCTTCTTCTTGAGTCTAGAGAGAGAATTTTTTAGAGAGGAATGAGGTTTTTTATTTCAATTGGATGTTTGTGAAAAATGACTAAGTCTTGTGAAATTTGACTTAAAAACAATATATATACTACTCCTAAAAATACCCAAAACACCCCCACTTAATTTGCACTAAAAAGGAAATGACCTTAAAGTCCTTCATTTAAGTGACCCCTGTCCAGGCTCACAACCACTTGTACGGTCCGTATGGGGGACCACGGCCCGTGGTGGTTCCCGTGGTCCCTTAGGCAGTAGCCTCCCCCAACATTCCAACCTCCTCAAGAGGCCAAGGCATTACCACGAGACCTCCCACGATCCGTGGTCATGACCATGAGTCGTGGTAGAGGTCTTGGTCTTGAGGTCATGGCAAGGCTCTTCATGCCTTGCCTCCACATGCTAAGGCATGTTCACGAGCCACTTCACAAACCACCCCTTGCCTCGCCAAGGTAACCACGGCCCGTAGTGGTGTCTGTGGTCCCTTAGGCAGGAGCTCCCCCAAACTGTCCCAAACTCAAAAAAATTAAGGGAGCTTCACGACCACCTTCACGAGTCGTGAAGTGGACCACGACTCGTGGTCCCCCCCGTGAAGGTTGGAGCAGTGCCTAAGACACTTGGAGGCTTCCCTCCTTTGGCCAAGGCAACTCCACGAAGCCTCCCACTGGCCGTGGTCATGACCACGAGCCGTGGTGATGGCCGTGGAGCTTGAGGCAGTGTCTCCAAGTTTGGGGCAGCCTTGGCCTTTGGCCTTGGCTTGCCCCTTTTTCTTGGCACTTCTCCCTTAGGCCTTGACTCCTAAACCCCCATATCATGCTTAGATGGTCTACTAACCCAGGGGAAATCATTTTATAGCTTTTGACCTTACGTTTAGGCTCTAGTTCAACCTACGAATTTTCTGGGTTGTTACAATACACCCCCCCTTAGGAACATTCGTCCTCGAATGACACTTTGAACACCTTTAAGGGAATAAAGACTCGAGACTAGCAGTCCATCATGCATGACATATCAAACAAAAGGACAAATCATAGGAGGAAACATCAACTCCACATCATAAGCTCAATGCAATACAAAGATGTAGGAACTACATCTACAACTTCATTATGCACCAAAATTTCCATTTCATACAAACATTGGAGGAACTACCTTCTCCAACACAAGCAAGCTCAACACAACAATATTAAAACCATGCAAGACTAAAACACTACACATGACTCCCAAAGGAACTCAAGAGGAATTTTTTACCTCAAGTTTGGATAGGAGTAGAAGCAAAAATATGAGGATAACGTGACTTCATATCGGTCTCGGCCTCCCATGTAGCACCCTCAACTAGGTGGTTCCTCCATAAAACTTTAACGGAAGCTACCTCCTTATTTCTCAACCTATTTACTTGCCGGTCCAAAATCTCTACTGGGACCTTTTCATAAGAAAGGCTTTCATCAATTCGTAAACCCTCTAAAGGAAGGATAGACATTGGATCACCAATACATTTCTTAAGCATGGACACATGAAACACCGGGTGAACCGGAGCCAATTCATTTGGCAAGTCTAGCTCATATGCCATTTTCCCAACACGTTTTAAGACTTAGTATGGGCCCATATATCGGGGACTTAACTTCCCCTTTTTGCCAAATCTCATAACACCTTTCATAGGTGAAATCTTCAAGTAGACCCAATCACCAATTTCAAACTCTAGATCCCTTCTTTTATTATCGGCATAAGATTTTTGCCGACTATGGGTCGTTTTCAACCTTTCTCTAATAAGTCGAACTTTTTCAATAGCATCATAAACTAGTTCGGGACCAATTAGAGAAAACTCATCTACTTCAAACCAACCCACCGATGATCTACACCTTCTACCATAAAGTGCTTCAAATGAAACCATGGCAATGCTTGAGTGGTAACTATTGTTGTAGGCAAATTCTATCAAAGGAAGATGATCGTCCCAACTACCCTTGAAATTTATCACGCAAGCCCTCAACATGTCCTCTAATGTTTGAATGGTCATTTCCGCTTGACCATCCGTTTGAGGGTGGAAAGTGGTACTAAGTTTAACATTAGTACCAAGTCCCTTTTGGAATGCCTCCCAAAAGTGTGAAGTAAATTGGGTACCCCGATCCGATATGATAGATAAGGGAACCCCATGTAACTTCACTATCTCATTGATATACAACTTGGCATAGTCTTCCGTCGAAAATGAAGTCTTAACTGTAATAAAGTGGGCTTATTTAGTCATCCTATCAACAATGACCCAAATAGAATCATGTTGCCTTCGAGTACGAGGCAACCCCACCACAAAGTCCATATTAACATCCTCCCACTTCCAAGTAGGAATTTCTATAATTGGGACAAGCCTCTGGGTTTTTGGTGTTCGGCCTTGACTTGTTGACAATTCGGACATTTGGCTACAAAACCCGCTATATCCTTTTTCAAGTCATTTCACCAATAGACTTCCCGTAGATCACAGTGCATCTTGGTGGCTCCCGGATGAATAGAATATTGCGAACGATGAGCGTCTTCTAAAATTTTCTTTCTTATGCCATTTACATCCAGAACACATAATCTACCTTGGTACCTAAGCACCCCATCTCCTCCTTGGGAGAAAGCCTCAACATACTTGTTGAGAACCGACTCGTTCAACTCCATCAAAATAGGATCAAGGTGTTGTTTAGACTTCACATCAACTACAAAGGATGATTCAGAACTATGATGGACCATAAACCCACCCTTGGTGGAATCCATAAGTTGGACACCCAACCGGGCCAACCTATGCACATCATGAACCAATTCCTTCTTCTCATCCTCAACATGAGCCACACTACCCATGGACAATCTACTCAAGGCATCCACAACTATATTAGCTTTGACGGGGTGGTAAAGGACACTCATGTCATAATCCTTTAAAATCTCTAACCACCTTCTTTGTCGGAGATTCAAATCTTTTTGGCTAAACACATATTGAAAACTCTTATGGTTTGTAAACACATCTACATGGACCCCATATAAGTAGTGTCTTCATATTTTCAAAGAAAACATCACCATCGCTAATTCAAGATCATGAGTCAGATAATTCTTTTCATGCACCTTGAGTTGCCTTGAAGCATAGGCAATTACTTTACCTTTTGCATAAGGACACACCCTAAACCTACTCGAGAAGCTTCACAATATACCACAAACCCATCGGTACCCTCCGATAAGGTCAACACCGGAGCGAAGGTAAGCTTATCCTTCAATTCTTGGAAGGTTTTCTCACAAGCCTTTGACCACTCAAATTTAGCCTTTTTTTGAGTCAAAGCCGTTAATGGAGAAGCAATCGAGGAGAAACCCTTAACAAATTTTCTATAATATCTGGCCAAACCCAAAAAGCTCCTAATATCGATAGGAGATAGAGGTCTAGGCCAACTCTTGACCGCATCCATTTTCTTAGGATCAACCTCAATACCCACACTCGACACAATATGACCAAGAAAAGCAACCGACCTTAGCCAAAACTCACACTTACTAAATTTAGCATATAATTGGTGGTCCTTGAGGAATTGCAATACTATCCTCAAATGCTTCATATTATCACCCTCATTCCTTGAATAGATCAAAATATCATCAATAAAAATGATCACAAACAAATCAAGATATTGCCTAAATACCCTATTTATTAGATCTGTGAATGCCGCCGGGGTATTTGTTAGACCAAAAGACATAACTACGAATTCATAGTGACCATATCTTGTTCGGAAGGCCATTTTAGGAATGTCAACCCCTCTCACCATAAGTTGGTGATAACCCGACCTCAAGTCAATCTTCGAAAAGTAACTCGCCCCTTGGAGTTGGTCAAACAAATCTTCAATTCTAGGGAGAGGGTACTTATTCTTTATAGTGACCTTGTTTAATTGGCGGTAGTCTATACACATCCTAAGTGACCTATATTTCTTCTTCACAAACAATACCGGGGCTCCCCATGGAGATATGCTTGGTTGAATAAAACCCTTATCTAGCAAATCCTTGAGTTACTCCTTCAATTCCTTTAATTCGGCCGGAGCCATCCGATAAGGGGGAATTGATATGGGTTGTGTATCGGGAAAAAGATTAATGTCGAAGTCTATTTCCCATTCGGGAGGGATTCTGGGTAAGTCATTGGGAAAGACTTCCGAAAATTCCCTTACTATGAGGACCGACTCTAAAGGAGGAGTTTCGGACTCAAGGTCCTTAACCCTCACAATATGATAGATACACCCCTTAGAAATCATTTTTCTAGCTTTTAGATATGAAACAAAATGACCTCTAGGAATTGAGTTTCCCCCCTTCCATTCTAAAACGGGCTCATTTGGAAATTGAAACTTTACTACCCAAGTTCTACAATCAATGGAAGCAAAACAAGCATGCAACCAATCCATCCCCAATATGACATCAAAGTCCAACATATCTAATTCTACCAAATCAACCAAAGTGACTCTATAAGACAAGGAAATATGAAAATTCCTATAAACCTTGTTGCTACAACCGAATCACCTATTGGGGTAGAAACCGAAAAAGGTTCATCTAACTTTACGAGGAGTACATCAAATTTCATTGCCACTAGATGTGTAACAAATGATAAAGTGGCACCGGGTTCTAACAATGCATAAACATTAATGGAAAATACTTGCAACATATCGGTAACCACGTCTGGAGAACCCTCTTGATCACTTCTAGATTGGAGAGCATAGAATCGATTCTTCTTGGGAGCATCAGAATTAGAGCCACTAGGAGGGACTTTCTTTCTCTCCCTTCCTTGAGCCCTTATCATGGGACAATCCCTCTTCATGTGCCCACTTTTTCCACAACTAAAACACTCATCTATGCCCACAAGGCACTTGTCATCATTCTTTTTGCCACACTTTACACAAGTAGGTCTATCAACATAAGAACCACCTCCACTACCACCTTGTGGCTTTGGAGTAGGCACCCTCTCTTTGTTGACCTTAAGAGTGCTAGAAGTGCCTTGATTAGAAAACCTCTTCTTAAACCTTGGTTTGCCTTGAACCTCAAATCTACTCTTAGACAAATTACCATCATCAACCCTTGCCCTCTTCACTTCTCTACCCATTTTCTTGAGATTTTGTTCCTCAATTTGCTAGGCATGAACCATAAGACGTGAGATGTTCATGCTTGGAATAAGCATCGCCGACCGACATTCATTCACCACTAGGTCGGATATCCCCATAACAAATTTGTTCATTTTAGCTCTAGAGTCCGCCACCAAGGTTGGGGAATACTTAGACAATTGGGTGAACTTGAGGCTATATTCCTTCACACTCATACCTCCTTGGCGGAGGTTGATGAATTCTTGCATCTTTCTCTCCCTTAACTCAAGGGGGAAAAACCTATCAAGGAACGCCGTCTTGAACACTCCCCAATCAACCGGCCCCGCTCTAATGGACCTCTCTTCCTTCCATTGCTCATGCCACACTTGAGCCACATCTTTCAATTGGTAGGCGGCTAGTTTCGTCTTTTCTCTTGGAGACACTCCCATAGCTTCAAGCACTTTAAACACCTCCTCAATAAATCCTTGCGGGTCTTCATCCAATTTGGAGCCGTAGAATGTAAGAGGTTTCATTCTTGTGAAATCCCTTATCCTAGAAGCGGTTGTACTTGCATTGGGATTCACTTTCACCCTAGCATCTCTAGTGACTTGAGTCGTTAGGGAATGGGTCAATGTTTGAAGATTCACCATTATCTCCATCATGGTCATAGCCCCTTCCTCATTAGGAGCTTGATGAACTTGAGCCCCTTGTGGGCCTTGGGGAGGAACTCCCTCATCATTAGCAATCTCCTCTTCCACTCTTCTTGGGGCCGCTCTTCTTGTATTCATATTCCTATATGCACAAGAAAAATGTTAGGAAAAAGGACTTCATAGAGTAAAAACTCTAAGGCACGACAATGAGTAATCAAAGAAGTGAAAAGTTCCTAAGCATCTTATAGCCTCTCATTCATAAGTGTGGCGCGCTTCACACATGAACAAGACTCTACTAGATGTGGTTCATAAGACATCATCCTAGAATCATTCTATAACCTTGTGCTTTGATACCAAGTTTGTCACGACCCAAGAGTACCCCCTAGGCGTGACACGACGTAATTGACCCCGAAGGGATCGCATACAAGCCCTTAGCGTCATCATCACATAAAGACATAGAAATATATGGAAAAATTAAAAACTTTTATAATAGAAGTCAACTTCTTTCATAAAGGAAAAATAGGAACTAGACTTGTCTCATCACCATCTAAACATAAGAGTACAAATAGGGTCTAAGCCCTTACATCAATAAAGTCTCCAAAAATAGGAAATACAATATAGTCTTGAACATAAGAAGTAAACTAGAAACTAGAATCAATAGCAACTTGTCCTCGAACTTGAGGACTCACCAAGCCTAGGGAATAGTCGACTTAAGCTTCACTTTGAAGAAAGTAGTAAGTATCAACGACTGGAACCTACACTCATAGTAAAGTAGGAAATATGGGTTAGCACAATTAATTGTACTAAGTATGGATGCCATGCACAAAAATCCTTAAAACATGCATAAAAGGGACATTTAGTTGAAATAATGCCTTTGTCAAGTTTGAAAACCAATATGCACATTTATGAAGAAACATAAGCCAACTCAACATATAAGCAACCCAAAGCCATACTAGTGCAATACAAAGGTAAGATCCCATAACCCTACCAAATGCTAAGTATCACATTTAAGTCACCAACAACAGACATATCTTACAATAGTCATAGCCAACATACATAAGAGTGAAGACATTCGTATTCATAACATTCATACATACCTTTTCCAACATAGTTCATAAGTCATCATATCATCATAACATAAGAGAACCTTATCACAATTCCTCTTAGAGTCCACTTGTGCAATGTATAAGTGAATTCCCATACCCCTCACTCACACTAAGTAGAACCCTTTAAGAAGTCACAATTAAAGTCCATGTTCTTACCATATTCATATTCATATCATTTAGGGAAGAATTGCATTAACCGACATAGACCATGTGAGCTACATGGAATTTGGTGTTCTACTCCCACACCGAAAAGAAGTGTTCTACTCCCACACCGAAAAGAGGTGTTCTACTTGCCTAAGGTAGAATGTACATTTTTAGCTTCAAAGTGGATCCACTAGCTAAGACCTATGTGGGCACATAGTTATAGGATAAGAAGATTGCTACTAGAAACCTTGACTACTAATGTGGAGGTTTCCATCTCATGAGACACTGTATTGGGAACCCAACTACTAGCGTGAAGGAACCCATCTCATACTCCTATCCACTCGGTGCTACGCACAACTCCCTTTAAAAGTCACATTTAGTCTTTACTTAAGTTCACATTCATAAAATAATACACTAGGCACTCATGCCAACATAACATCATAATAGGTCATAGGTTCCTTAAGTGAGAATACTTCTTTCACTTTAGAAACATTAGCATGTGAGTAAACCTTTCACATCATAGTCGTATTGTGATCATGAGAATGTCCTTTCAATCAACGCTACAAGCTTATCATAAACATACATATAGACTTCATGCATAAATAAGTGTATGGGGTATAGGGATGAATGATCTTTCCATCAACACCACATCAACACAATAGATATAACATCATTACTATCTAAGTACATCCTAATCTCATGCATAATTCCCATAAAGAAGCATAACCTTCATACATTTGCCCTTCAAGGGTCTTGAAATTACAATCAACCCAACTATATACAATTACTACATAATATAGAAGGAATTCTTGATTCAATGGCTTAATCAACATAAACATATTCAATTGACACATTCATAATATCATCCAACCCACAATATCAATTCAAGATCTATCAATATGGGGAACACATGGGTCTATGCGGAATTCTCATTATAAACATAAATTCTCCATCAATATATTCATAATTGGTCATAAACAACCATAAACAATCATAAATAAGTAATGAAAATATTTTGGAAAGAAGACCCATGTTATAGAATGAATACCCTAGAAATTGGGGGATTTGATATCTTGAAAACATAATTTGAAGGGGCTACTTGGGTGATAGCTACCCAAGGATGAAAAGCAACCATACCTCAACTAAGAAACTCCAAGAAATTGGGGGAAGAACCTTGAAACTCTAGCAACCCTAGATCCAATGTCTTCTTCTTCTTCTTGAGTCTAGAGAGAGATTTTTTTAGAGAGGAGAGAGGTTTTTTATTTCAATTGGGTGTTTGTGAAAAATGACCAAGTCTTGTGAAATTTGACTTAAAAACAATATATATACTACCCCTAAAAATACCCAAAACACCCTCACTTAATTTGGACTAAAAAGGAAATGACCTTAAAGTCCGTCATTTAAGTAACCCCCGTCCAGGCTCATGACCACTTGTACGGTCGGTCCGTATGGGGGACCATGGCCCGTGGTGGTGCCCGTGGTCCTTTAGGCAGTAGACTTCCCCAACATGCCAACCTCCTCATGAGGCCAAGGCATTACCACGAGACCTCCCACGATCCGTGGTCATGACCATGAGTCGTGGTAGAGGTCGTGGTCTTGAGGTCATGGCAAGGTTCTCCATGCCTTGCCTCCACATGCTAAAGCATGTTCACAGGCCACTTCACGAACCACCCCTTGCCTCATCAAGGTGACCACGTCCCGTAGTGGTGTCCATGGTCCCTTAGGCAGTAGCTCCCCCAAACTGTCCCAAACTCAAAAAAACTAAGGGAGCTTCACGACCACCTTCACGAGTCGTGAAGTGGACCACGACTCATGGTCCCCCTCGTGAAGTTTGGGGCAGTGTCTAAGACACTCTGTGGCTTCCCTCTTTTGGCCAAGTCAACTCCACGAAGCCTCCCACTGGCTGTGGTCATGACCACGAGCCGTGGTGATGGCCGTGGAGCTTGAGGCAGTGTCTCCAAGTTTGGGGCAGCCTTGGCCTCTGGCGTTGGCTTGCCCCTTTTGCTTGGCACTTATACCTTAGGCCTTGACTCCTAAACCCCCATATCATGCTTAGATGGTCTACTAACCTAGGGGAAGTCATTTTTATAGCTTTTGACCTTACGTTTAGGCTCTAGTTCAACCTACGAATTTTCCGGGTTGTTACAAAAATATACTAGCACATGTTTCTTACCACATCTATCAAGCGATCAATGGGTCAATGAAAGAATAATTTCATGATTCTTCATTGTGTGAGACCTAGAAAAGTTATAATGAAATACCCTTTGACCTTTTGTTGTTTCTTGAAGTTTCAATCGATGTTGCTACTTGAACATGTGACTAATAGCCATGAATGATTCGACATTGCAGTGTATGTCTAGGAAAACAATTGAATTGGTACAGAAAGATTCAAGTAGAAAGGAAAGATGATTAATTTAGTAATAAACTTGTATACACAAATCGGCTATTTCACTAACCATACTGCCATCGAGTGTAATTGTGTATATAAAGTTAAACATGAACTCAAGTTAACCTCTTTAAGAGGATGAGAGATCAAATAAGTATCTAGAAGTAGTGAATTTTAGGGTATTGTGAGTAATAGTTTCCTTAAATTTGTAATGAATTCTTTCCACATGTGATTGGATTCCTATGTAGGGCTTGTAAAAACTTGAAGACAAGTTTTGATGCTCATAGATCGCACGAACTATTTTTCGTATGAATTGTATGTCTAGTTGATGCCATATTGGCTTGGGTCTTGTCCACCATGTGTGAATTGGGAGATGTAAGTTTTTGGTGGGTTGTGGGTCGCCCATGTGGACCGACACGTTCCGATTTGGTCTTACGCGACCCGATCCATTTTATTTATTTTTTTAAGATAAGAATTAAATGAATGAATAATATTAGTTTTTGAAAAGAAGAGAGAGCAGTTTGAAAGTTGTAATTGTTCAGGCTCTCCTTTTAAAATGAAACCTCTTCTTTTTAGAATGTAGACGACAATAACGAGAGAACATGAGAATAGAGGAAACAGTACAAACGTTCAAAAGAAAAGGAAAAACAGAGAAAACCAAAAGTTATCCTTTTGCCAATATTCAATCGACACAATAAAAAACACTTAGTTTTTGAGCAAGAACGATCTTTGTTTCCTAGTGATTCAAAGAGAGATTTGGAGTAATTCGTTTTGATAGCGAAATCAACATCAACAATTTCTGTTGCAAGTATTAAGGTACACATCATGTTGTTGTTTTGCCAATAAAACTCTTTCACATCCTAGGAATTGAATTAGGTCGAAAATTTAATATTTTTTCAAAAAAATAATTCCTCTAGTCTATTGTACTCCATTAACTATGTAAGAACAAAAAATGCATTTAATTAATAGAACATTTTAAGGTTTGATATTAAATATTAATGAAACAGGATAAGAAAATCGGGTAGAATTAGTTATATCCAGTTTACATAAGTTAACTGTATTTAATAATTGTTGAATATATAATATTATAATTATATGTTATTAGTTAGAATAATAAGACACGCTTTCCCTCCAATGATTTGGTCCGAAGGAACCATGAATATAGACAGAGCCCAATCAAATGTTGGTAGGTTAGTTAGCACTGTCGTCTATCTTCTAGAAGTTTTTTTATCTCATTAATCATGACAAAAAAATGTTGCCAAAATCATCTTTATAATATACCTTAAATCTATACCTAAAAAAATCTAACAAGTATTTGGAAATAAATAACTCATAACCGTCTTTGTCTATAAATTATCGACCCCGAGACCCAACCCAACACTCGGTACCGACTCGAGACCCAAAAGCTGACTCCGAACCGAGACCAAATCCTGACTCGAGGTCCGACCTCGACACCTGATTCGAGACTCAGCCCTAACACTCCACCCGAGATTTGACCTCAAGCCCGACATCCGACATGAGACCCGACTCAGACTCAATCCGAAACTCGGTAGTTGGATCTCGAATCAAGATTGAGTGTCGGGTCTTGAATCAGAAGTCAGATCTAGAATTAGTATCGGGATTCAATACTCAGGACTTAAATTAGGATGGAAAATTGAGGTGTGGGGTTCAAAATGATTTTGGAAAATATTTTCCTTATTTTTTTTAAAGGAAAATCATTTTTCTTAAATGGGAAAAGGCTCAAATATGCCATCGAACTTTCAGAAAAGGCTCATTTATGCCATCCGTTAAAAGTTTGGCTCATCTATGCCATTACCGTTTAAGAAAAGGCTCATTCATGCCATTATTTTTTAACGGTGGTTTTACAAAACCATTTTTACACGTGTCCAATTATAATTCGGCCACGTCATTATTTTTTTTATAATAAAAAATTAAAATTCTAAACAAACATTTTAATGGTGGTTTTGCAAAACCATTTTTTACACGTGGCCAATTATAATTCGGCCACGTCATTATTTTTTTTATAATAAACAATTAAAATTCTGAAATTTGATTTTTTATTATAAAAAAATAATGACGTGGCCAAATTATAATTGGCCACGTGTAAAAAATGGTTTTGCAAAACCACCGTTAAAAAATAATGGCATGAATGAGCCTTTTCTTAAACGGTAATGGCATAGAAGAGCCAAACTTTTAACGGATGACATAAATGAACCTTTTCTGAAAGTTCGATGGCATATTTGAGCCTTTTCCCTTCTTAAATATGAACAAAATAAATTGATTTGGAATATTTTCTTTCAAAACATTTAAGTCAATAAACATGAGAAAATTAAAAAACACTTTCTGAAAAAACATTTTACTTCGTACTAAACACACCCTTAATTGGACTAATCTTGAGAATCATTTTAAAATGGAAAATAATTAAATAGATTAAAATTTATTCTATTTTAAATTGTATTAAATATAATTCATAATAATCTAACCGGATTGAGCATGTTATTTATTTTTGGGCTTAATTTGAGAAAAGAAAAACAACAAATTGACTGTAAAAAGGAAGAAAATATAGGAAACAGTACCATATAAAATTTCCAAAGTGAATTTGAAGTAGTAGCTACCGTACGTAAACTTTATAGATTTTACTTGAGATAAGTGTCGAAAACACATCTAAATTATAACATTTTATTGAGTTTCATACCTAAACTATTGAGAGTGTGAGTTTCATATCTAAATTATTATTTTTTTAGTTTGAGAAACACATCTTTTTCTTTTATACTACTCTCATCATAGTGTGTGTAATACACTCTCTTTTATTTTAAAAAATTATCACATCACACTTCACATGGACAAAACATTCAATCTTGACAAAAAATAAATAAATTATTAGTATTAGTTAAAATTAAAAATTATTATCCAAGAAAATAATATGTCTTTTATAAAATAAAATGTAAAATATTTTTCTTACTCCACTCCATCACTTCCTCTCACCTCCCCTACCCCACCCCCGGCCATTTTTTTAAAGTTTTTTTTGTTTAAATTTCTTTTATAAAAGTATTTAATTTTTTTTACTTCATCTCCCCCCTCCCCCTTCAAATACTAATTTAGATATTATTTTATTTTAAAAAAAATAATAATTCTACCCACCCCACCTACCCCTCCGCTTTCAATTTTTTTTTCTCATTTTTGTGTTAGATATATACATATCGAAAATATTTTTTACTTGCCTCCGAATATTTTTTTTTTTTTTATATTCGTACACTAGTAGAAAAAAATTCTAAAATTATATGTACGTACATATCTAACACAAAATGAGAAAGATGTAAAAATAAAAATAAAAATTAGGAGCAGAGGGTAAAATAGGATGCGGTAGAATTTTTTATTTTTTTAAAATTAAATAATATCAAAAAAAATTGGCGGGGGCGGGGGCGGGGGTGGGGGGGTGAAGTATGATTTTTTTAAAATATTTTATAAAAGAATTTTTTTTGAAAAAGGACGGGGGATTGTCGGGGGGGGGGGTACGTGGAGGAGGTGTTGGAGTGGGATTAAAAAATTAAATTTTGTTTTTAATTTTTTTTTTATGGATAGTAATACTTTAATTTTTAATTTTTAATTAATATTAATAGTTTATTATTTAATTTTTGTCAAGGTGAAATATTTTATCCATGTGGAATGTCATGTGTCAAGATTCTTTCAAATAAAAGAGAGAGTGCATTACACTCACCACTGAGGTGTGTTTCTCAAACTAAAAATCGATAGTTTAGGTATGAAACTCACACTCTCAATAGTTTAGGTCTGAAACTAAAAAAAATATGATAGTTTAAGTGTGTTTTTGACACTTATCTCTTACATTGTTATTTTTATGATAAGTTAAGGGCCTAATAAAGTTTGACATCAAGATTATGGTAGAGTGGTAAGTACTTATTCTTTTTTAATAGATCTTGAATTTGAGTCACTCTGAGTATGGAGTCCATTACCTCCAAACTTTTCGGCGCAATTTCAAATTTAATCAGGTTTCAATGTAGGTACCATATACCGAGGAAAACCACAAAAAGAGTTTGATTCTCAAAACTTCGAAATTTGTTGATTAAAATATTTTGAATGTATTGAATCAACAAAAGAGAGAAGATCCATCAACTTTTATAATTATTTTTTAAAAAACTTTAATAAATTATTTAGGGAAAAAGGCATAAATTCCCCCCTGAACTTGTCCCGAAAGATCAGTTACATGCTTAAACTATTATGGTAACCTATTACACACCTTAACTACTCAAAAGTAAATTTATTACCACCATGAGACGTGTAACACCACTCTCACATTATATAGTGTATACACTCGTTGCCACATCAGCGTTACGTCATTGTCATGTCATAAATTATAATTTTTTGTTTCCTTTTCTTTATTAATTAACTTTTCTTTTGTTAACTATATTTTGCTCTAACTAATTCCTAATTGATTATTTTAATTCTCTATTAATTATATCTTCTTCATCACTAATTCCATCCATTTTCAATTCTTATTTCATCGGAAAATCATATCCAGCCTTACCTTGACTATTGATTTTGTTCTTCACCACCTCTATATCACCTTCAATTCTTCTTCTTCTTCTTTGTCACCCAACACCAAATATCACCACCACCATTATTAATATCGATTTTTTCTTCTTCACCCCCTTCAATTACCTCTTTTAATGTTTGTCACCCGCCACCCATCACCACCAAACCCATAAAGCTGTTTTTACCACCAAATCCAAAAATTGATTAACAACCAAAATTTCTTTAACAAAGTCAAAAAATAATAATGAAAAAGATAGAAACAATCAATCAATTTTTTTTTAGATAAAATACAATTATTCACTAACAAATCTATGAGAATTAACCTAATTGCGAATCAAAAAAAAATTATGCTTTAAGATTGTGATAAAAAATAAAGAAGTGTGATGAAAATAAAGAATGAAGAAGAAGAGGATAATGGGTGGGGTTTGACGCGCCTATTTTTTAAATTTTTAAATTTTTTTGCCACGTCAGTTTTAGGGGGTAAGATTATTTTTTTGAATAGTATAGATGTATAATATGTCACTATGATAGTTTAAACGTGTAACTGACTTTTCGAGACAAGTTCAAACAAAAATTTACGTCTTTTCCCAAATTATTTAACTATACAATAATGCATGAATGTATGAACAAACATAACTTGGGGTGGGGCCATATGAGATTAGGTGGGGACATCACCGCAGCATTATGTCTTCTTTTTACAATTGGACGATGGAGCAAAATGTCCTCTTTTAATTTCTTGAGGAATTATGAAATATCAGCTTTACTCGTTCATTTTTAATTCGATATATTTTTATTTGTAAAAGCAATAAATATATTATATTACTTTGTTAGTTATATATTATTTAAAAATTAACAATAAAATATTTAATTGGAAAAATAAAATATTCAATTATTTTTAATTTAAAAATCAAATAAATAAAAAGACAAGTATTTTATCTTTAATATGACATAACAATATGAATAAAGGTGGATGAGTGAAGTAGTAGGTAGATGGGACCAGACAAAATATATTCCATTTTATTAGCCACCGCTTCAAAAGTCAATTGGCCTAATTGACATTTTATATAGTTAAACATTTTCTCCTTTTTGCGCTCCCTTCCTCTATAGTTTTTAGTAATTTTAACCATTAAATATTTAAAATTTACGAGTCTTTAAAATCTATTTATATATATAAAGCAGAATGATAGAATTGCTAATGTGGCATTCCTCTAAGGGCTGGAATCATATTTATCTTTTTTTGTGGTTTTTTTTGAGTTTTTTCTTATTTTAAAAGACATAAAATATTATTTTAAGTTTTTACAGAATATTAAAGTTTAGTATTTAATTACTCCTCATTAATAGATAAACATAAAAACTTCAGTTATCAATTCTTACACATTTTTCTTAATTATAAAATTTAAAAGGATTTAATCCTTATCACCAAATTACATAATTTGAAAAGTTTTTTCAAATTTAATTTGAAAGGTACTAATATTTAAAGTAGAGTAGCTAATCATAAAATATTTCAAACAAAATGGTAGAAGGTATTCATCAATTTATATTGATGTGTTTATTCTTGTCGGAATAGTAGAAAAAAATCATGATTTGGTTAACTCTTTTCTCAATATTTCATTTTTTCTGTACAGTTGTGTTTCAGACATCGTTTCTGTTTTAAATATTTTCTTTCTTTTCTTTACTTTTTAATTTTGTAGGAACATCAAACAATATTCATTGAACATGCACATATCGGTGAGAGAACAATTCAGCAACGCACTGAAACAGTAACAACAATCATGAAGAAGAGCAAGTTAACAAGCAACGGAAAAAGAACAACAAAAATGACACAACACACTGAAAGGTAATTTATAGATAAGGAGAAGAGATCTTAGAATGAACAAAAAAGTTGCGACTCCTTTACTTTGTCTCTTCTTCTTCTGATGATGAAATGTTATTTTTTTCATGAAAAAAGACGGTATCTTATGATCCTTTTGAAGATATTGATGTAAGAAGAGAATAAGAATTTTTGAAAGAATGTTGCACTATAATTTCTTCTATAAAAAAATATATATTGAGGAATTTTTTTTTATTTTGATTGTTGTTACTTATAGAAAGAACAATAAGTGGTCCAAGAGCAAGAAAAATTATTTAGAGAGAGAATCAATTTATTTATGGAATTCATATTAAATTAGGAGGAAAATAAGGAGAAATATATATATATATATATATATATATATATATATTCTAATTCCGTTATTTTTTTCCTTAAAAAACGTTTTTCTATTTTATTTTTCCCTATCTATTTTTAATGAAAGTTTGTTTTATTTTATTTTATATATTTTTAATTGAAGTTTGTTTATATTTTTGTAGTTTTTTTTGTTAATTTTTTTTTTTTCTGATTTTAAAAGATTGAAAATGTGACCAGATCTAATTTCATTCATCATACTAATATTTATTTTTTTTACTTTCTTACCATAATTTGAACTCACTCATTTATGTCTTTTCTTTAAAGCACTTCTTTTACCTTTTTTTTTTTACCTTTTTATTTATTTATTATAAAAAATTAGTTATCATAACTTGGTAAGAATTGCTTATATTTATTTTTTTACGAAATTTGATTTATTTTATTTGAATTTTGATTATTTCTTCTGCTAAAGATTCATTATTTAAAATTAGAAAATGACCTTCTTATTTCAGATATTTATTTATTTTTATCAATATCTTTTAAACATTTTCTCTTATATTTTCTTAAATTAATTGCTAAAAATTGTGTCTGGAAGTTTATTTATTTATTTTTCTAATTTTTTAGTTTTTTTAAAATTTTTAAAATAGTAAAAATTTTACCTTTAAATCTTACTGAATATCAAATATGACCATATTTAAATCTTTTCATCATTGAGGCTATTGATTTTTAAAAATTTCTTTCCTTAATCTCATCATTAATGTAATTTATATCATTTCCTTAAATCAATTATTTCCTTTCTTTGTCCTTTGTACTTTTTATTTATTTATTTTTAAAATTATTTTTTATAACAGTATAATAATTGCATTCTTTATACATAAATAGAATTTAATTTGTCATTTATTTCTAATTTCCGTTTTAATTCTTCCTAAAAACATATTTTTTCCTTATCTATCTTTAATTAAAGTTTGTTTTCTTTTCTTTTATATAACTTTAATTGAAGTTTATTTTATTTTCTTATATATATATATAATAAGGACTAATTTTTTTTTTATAGTTTTTTTTTTTTTAAATTTTAAAAGACAAAATTTACTTTCAAATTTTATAGAATATCAAATTGACTACATTTAATTTCATTCATCATCAATCATACTACTTTTTAACTTCATTATCTTAATTTGATTGTTACTCTCATTTATGTCATTTTCTTAAAGCACTACTTTTACTTTTTTATTATTATTTTTATTTTCTACTTTTTTTAAATTTATTTATTACAAGAAATTAGTTATTATAAGTTGGTAAGAATCATATATATTTGTTTACAAAATTTGATTTTTTATTTTTTTAAAAATAGATCACTTCTTCTGCTAAAGATTTTATACACATATACGTAATATAAGAAAACTAAAATTAGAAAAAGATGGCAACCTTATCATTTTAGATACTTATTTTTATGAATTTTTTTTGACATTTTCTTTTATATTTTCTTAAAATAATTGTTAAAAATTATGTGGAAGTTTATTTATTATTTTCTCTATTTATTTTTTGTACTTATAAAATTTAAACGACCGGAAATTTTAGCTTAAACCATATAGAATATCAAATACGACCATATTTAAATCATTTCATCATTGATGCTATTGATTTTT
>JAJOOO010006673.1:0-29882 GCA_029582685.1 Solanum piurae | reverse complement strand
TATATATATATATATATATATATAAGGGTTGTCACACCCCTTTTTCACACGGCGGGAGGATTTTTCCAATTTAAGTGACGTTATTGATTAGAGATTATTTTTTCAGAGTCGCCAGTTGGAATTGAGTTATGGTGTTCCAAGTCACATTTTTTCTTAATCCCTAATCAAAAGAAAATGAGTCTTTATTTTGGTCTGCGAACTAGAAATTCGGATAAGGAATTCTGTTGACCGAGGGGAAGGTATTAGGCATCCCTCGAGTCCCGTGGTTCTAGCACGGTCGCTCTTATTGACTTATACTTATGTTAAAAAATAAACTCAGACTAGAAAGTGCTTATCCTAGAAGAAAAATAAAAATTAACGGTCTCAGACTAGCAAGTGTTTATCCTAGGAGAAAGTAACCAAATCCTATTATGTAGGAGGGTCCTGCTAATCCCATTGTCCAGGAGGATCCTGCTAAACTAAATTCCATTATGTAGGAGGGTCCTACTAAACTAATCCCATTATGTATGAGGGTCTTGCTAATCTAAATCCCATTATGTAGGAGGGTCCTGCTAAACTAAATCATATTATGTAGGAGGGTCCTGCTAAACTAAATCCTATTATGTAGGAGGGTCCTGCTAAACTAAATCCTATTCTGTAGGAGGGTCCTGCTAATATAAATCCCATTATGTAGGAGGGTCCTGCTAATATAAATCCCATTATGTAGGAGGGTCCTGCTAATCCCATTATGTAGGAGGGTCCTGCTAATCCCATTATGTAGGAGGGTCCTACTAATCCCATTTTGTAGGAGGGTCCTGCTAATCTAAATCTCATTATGTAGGAAGGTCCTGCTAATTCCATTATCTAGAAGGGTCCTGCTAATCCCATTATGTAGGAGGGTCCTGCTATACTAATTCCCATTGTCCAGGAGGGTCCTGTATACTAATTCCTATTGTCCAGGAGGGTCCTACTACACTATTTCCCATTGTCCAAGAGGGTCCTACTACACTAATTCTCATTGTCTAGGAGGGTCCTGCTATACTAATTCCCATTGTCCAGGAGGATCCTGCTATACTAAATACCATTTCTAGGAGGGTCCTGCTATACTAAATACCATTGTTCAGGAGGGTCCTGCTATACTAATTCCCTTTGTCCAGGACGATCATGTTACACTAAATTATATTGTCCAGGAGGGTCCTGCTATACTAATTCACATTGTCCAGGAGAGTCCTGCCAATCTGAATCCCATTATGTAGGAGGGTCTTGCTAATCTCATTATGTAGGAGGGTCCTGATTAACAGAATCATCAAATAGAATCACCACAACATCTTTTTTCTTTTGCCCCAGTTTGCACCAGAAAAATATTATTTACGCTATTAGCATGAATGAGAAATACTTGTACCAAAGAAAAAAAGCAAGACAAAATAAAATTAGAGAGTTTGTTTTCTAGAAATGAAAGATAATCGGGTGTTTGTTCCCTAAGGTTAAAATGCAACTAGAGTGCTTATTCCCTGGAAATAAGAGTGACTTTTTTTTAACAAATAAAAATATGGCCCAATTTTTAAAATGGGGAACTTTGAAACTCTTTTTATTTTATCATTTTTCTGATTTTTTTTTAAAGAAATGATCCAATTTTGTTCTTTCAAGGATATAAAAAAATTGTGAGACTGAGCCCATTGTAGGACTGCCTACATATCTTGTATAGCAAGAATCAGGTCAAACGTATTTCATATAAATCAAATATTATTATTATTATTATTACTATTATTTTTACAAAAGACCTCTTTAAAAAAATACTGGAGAAGAAAAGAAAGAAATTAATTTCTGGTTGAGATTGTTTCGACTTTAGTTGGTACCAAAAATTAGTATTATGCACATGTATCACCTTCAACTACTTTCAGACAAATTTGAGGTCAACTTTGAGTAATCCATATAGTTTCAAATGGTATCTCAAACATACTTAAGTATTTACAAGATCAATTCATCTTGCATAAATTAAGAGACTAGACTTATTCATATCTTCATATTTCAAGTGCCCTTGCAACAAATAAAGTCCTTTTTCACACACGATAGAATAATTTAGATCGTGGGATATTTTTGAAAGTCACTCACACTCAGAAAGATGTTCAATGCATGAGTTTGAGATACCATATTCTTGGCCCTCATGTAAGTATCCACTAATGTGAGAACACAAAAAATGAGATCAAATAGGTTTTGTCATTGGCTTGTAATGTAGGCTTAGGGAAAGGTAGGATATTCATTTGGGATAAAGTGACTATTTCCTCCTTAAATTTTGCAAAATGCTCTCAACATTTTTCATTGTCGCATTTGACCTTTGTTTCCTTGAAAGCTTCTCCTCATTTATTTTCTTCTTCTTTTTTTCTCATTTTCCATCTCCTTTTTGTTGAACGTTTTTTTTTTCATTTTCCGTTCTAGTTTTTCTTTGTCATTTTTTTTGGACCTTCACATATTTGGCCTTTTCACTTTTCTACCCAACTTAGATTGTTGGCACTATGTAGATAATTGATAGTGCGCTCAAGGAGGTGAGACAAAAAAATATGCATTTATGCACTCCAAATGATATATGTTAAGATACGGTTATTCAAATGAATATGTTTCAGGCTCGAAATGGGAGTTCTATGGATAATATGTAATTTGGTTAGCTTGAAAGGCACAATTGGAACAAAGAAAGCCTATAATTCTTTCCCAAGTTAAATATTGCTCAAAATTTCGTCTCAACCAACATTTAGGCCAAGTTCTAGTCAACAAAGTCATTCCTTTGAATTTCATATATAAAGCTCACCACACAATGCACATGAAACATGAGTTCGAATTGTTTTAGCCTTAACTTTAAGCAAAACAGTTTCTCAAGTATTGCATAAATATATCAAGAGATACCAAAAGAAGTCTATAGATCACAACAAAGTTGGCTTGTCTTGCCAAGTAGTTTAGCACTTTTCTTTTTCTTTATGCATACTCCTAAATATGTTGGTACCAACGAAATCAAGATTTTTTTTAAAAATAAATAAATAAAAATTCTTTTAAAGAAATATCTCACCTTAAACAATTTTGTTCTTTTTTTTAAAAAATAAAATAAAAATAAGAAAGAGAAACATTTTTATTTGAACATTGAATAATAAAAAAGAAAAACCTCTTTTTTTTGCCCCAATTTTTGTGATGAGGACTTTTTAGAATTTTTCTTGGTTGGATCGAACCTCAAAATAAGGCTGCCTACGTATCTTATCAAAGCAAGAATCAGGTCAAACGTAGTTCATTCAAATTGGACATTTTAAAAAAACTTTAAGATATTGACTTGACTTGACAAATGCATTATTTTTCAAAAAATTATGAAAGTAAAATCTTTTGATTTTTTTTAAATGTACAAAAGAAACTAAAAAATAATTTTTTTTTTTTTTTTGTAATTTTTATTAAGTTGTGAAAATCTTTCATTTAAAAAAAAAATATAATAACTTCTAAAAGAAGAAATATAACATTTTCTCTCATTCCACTAATCGCATTAAAATGGATCAACTTGTCAAGACTTTCTAAATAAATGCATTTTCATGTAACACAGAAAATGATCTAAATTATTAAATACGATAGGGGTACATGTCCTAGACGAATATGACCTCTATATCGAGTCCCACTAAGTCAAACACAAATGATGCAAATAAGCGGAGCCTACATGTCCTAGACGAATATGACCTCTATATCGAGTCCCACTAAGTCAAATACAAATGATGCAAATAAGCGGAGCCTACTAGGGATAACCATGTATGTATATTAGGTTTAATAGGCTTAAACCTAAAGAGATTAGTGTCTGGACTGGTTTACCCGAGTGGATAGCTCGGGCCTGGGAGGGGCAACTTATCGGTAGAAACGCTATTCCGACTTCATTACTGGTCCAACCCCTCCTAACATGTGCGACTAAAAATCCTTCACTGGGTGTCAAGACACTCCAACTTTATCTTGAGAAAGTAGGATGCATAACTGCATTCATGTGAATATGTGTGAAGTGTTTTCAGAGACTCATAAGGTGTGCGCGAGAGAAAATAATTCAGTATAGTTCAACAATATAAAAAGCAATAAATGAGCAACAAGTAGCACATTAGGCCATGATATGCAATATATCCAAAATAAGTAATAAAATCAAGTAAATGTCAATATAACAAAGCTCGAATTCTGGTTAGTCCCAAGCGGAGTCTCCAGAGATGTCACACCCCTTTTTCGCACGACAGGAGAGTTTTTCCAATTTAAGTGACGTTATTGATTAAGATTTTTTTTTCCAGAGTCACCACTTGGAATTGAGTTATGGTGTTCCAAGTCACCTTTTTTCTTAATCCCTAATCAAAAGGAAATGACTCTTTATTTTGGCCTGCGAACTAGAAATTTGGGTAAGGAATTCTGTTGATCGAGAGGAAGGTATTAGGCATCCCTCGAGTCCCGTGATTCTAGCACGATCACTTACATTGACTTATACTTATCTTGAATTATTTTTTGGATATATTATTACATGCCATGACTTGCTCCTATTTATTTTTATTGTTGAAATTTAATTAGTCTCACCCTAGATGCATCGTTGTATTCTTGGTCTTGGGATACACCGGCTTAGAAGCATAATTGCTTTCTTCTCTCGAGAGTGTCATCTAATATTTTATGCCTCACATTTTGATTTTGACAAAATAAAATATTTTTTAGAATAATTTTACCAAGGTGTGTCACCACATCCTTGAATTTATTTTAAATGTTTCAAAAAAGATGTGTAACCACATTCTTAATTGAAACAAAATTTCTTTTTTAATATGTCTATAATTTTGTCTAATCATTATAAAACTTATTTTTCCTTCATACATAAAACCAAGTAAAGTAAAATAAATTTAAATATTGAGGATACAATATATAATTCTGACATCATTTCTATATCCTTTTACTTTGTATTTTTATATTTTTTATTACTCTAAAAATTAACGTCAAAATTAAGCATACACTTTCTAATCAAAGAAAACAATAAAGAATTGTAAAAAATAAAGCTCATTTTTTGTTTGATAAAAATAAAACAACAATAATTTATTAGCCTAACTATACCTACTTTATCATTATTATCTAAATCAAGATAAGAATAATGTTATGACTCGTTCATTTTTAAGAGATCACAACTAACAAATAAAAATAATAATCGATTAAAGCTACCTTAATTCATTAAATAGAGATATAACAACTAACAAATTAATCATTTCAATCAAATTAATGAATAAAACAAAATATAAGAAAATTTGTCATAAAATTACATCAAACTTCATAAATAAATTAAAGAGAAGGAAAAGTTGAATACTACAAAATCTTGACCGAACCTTGATTAGAACATCCATCAATTTTTTGTAGGTGGTTTGTGATGGTATATGTGTTGTGTTTAAATAAAATAGTAATGAAAAAGGAAGAAACTATGTGAATGTATTGATGAATTAAACTAAAAATAAAAATGGATTCCTCTTTTTTCTTTTCTTGCGTGAGTTTTTTTTTCCTTGTGCAGCTTATTTTTTTTTAGTTGTGTCGTGTGTCTGTTGTGTGTTTTGGATTGGTCAGCAGGGCCGTCTTAACCACTAGGCCACTAAAGCCATCGCTTGAGGCCCCATATATTTTGGGTCCCCCATTTTATATAAAAATACTTATACATATTATTAAAAAAATTATATTAATTTTTTGAAAGAAAAAAAAAACGTGTAAGAGGTTTTATAGTTTTTCTTGAAATATTGTTATTGTTGATATTCTTAAGTATATGTATGTTTGAATTATTACTAAAATTTATTCAATCTTAATATGTCAACTAGAAAACATGATTTCGATTTTGCAAAAAGAGAGAAAACTTGAAGAATTAAATAAATCTTAAAAAAGAGCCCTTGATAGATTTTTGACAAATAATAAATATTTCAAATAAAAAAATTATTGGAGGATGTTCTTCAAATGAACAAGTCACCAATAGAATTGATTTAGATGATAATAATATCCAAGAATAAAATCTAGAAGAAGTTGGTGAAAATGTGACATTATTTCCGATATCAAGAACTCCTAGATAATTTAAATAGTTGCATCCCTAAAAATTTATAAGACCGGAATAATGTAGATAAAAAAATTGAGAGATCTATTAGTAGAAAATGGACCATTTAGAATGACTGATATAATTTTCCACAAGATAAATACATACAACATTTTTCTACAACACACTATATTCAAAAAATGGTAAACGGAGAAAAGCATGAAAGAAAATGATTAATCTACTCTAAAGATTTGGATAATTTTTTTTTTGTTTTTGTTGTAAATTATTTAGCACAATTTCTATTATTTGTAATAGTAAACTAGCTAGTGAAGATAGTAATGAGTGGAGAAATCTTAGTGTTAAGCTCAAAGTCCATGAAGTAATGAATGAACATTTAATAATATGAGCTCGTGTATTGATTTAGAAATGAGATTGAATTAAAAAAATAATTGACAAAGTTGTGCAAGAACAAATTGATAGAGATAAAGTGCAATGGAAAAATGTATTGTCAAGAATTATTGACGTGATCAAAACTCTTTGGAAAAATAATTTAACATTTAGGGGAAAAAATGGAAAGATCTATCAAGAAAGTAACGGTAATTTTTAAAGCCTAATTGAAATGATTAATAAATTTGATCAAGCTATGCAAGAACATATTTGAAGAATAAGCATGATGAAATTCATAGTCCTTACCTTGGACATAATATACAAAGTGAATTATTAAACTTAGGGATAAGGGTCTAAAAAATACCTCAACTTTGGTCGAATTTGCTGTTGCGATACTAAACTTTCATGAGGATCTATTACTTCCCTAGACTATTTAATACCGTATTTTAAATATATATATTTGCCCACGTGGACATAAAAAATAATGCAAAATTATAAATAGTAATGTGTTCACGTGGACACATATATACCTTTAAAATACAATATTAAATGGTTCAGGAAGTAAAAAATGCACTATTAAATAGTCTAGGGAGGTAATAGGTCCTCATGAAAGTTTAGTATCGCAACAACAAATTCGACCAAAGTTGGGGTATTTTTCAAACCCTTATCCCTTAAACTTATTGGCAAGTGAAGTCAAGAATAAAATTATTAAAGAGATTAAAGAAACAAAATACTTTTCAAAATATTAGGGCCTCTCTTTAAGGTTTGGCTTTAGGCCCCAATCTTGTTGAGTCGATCCTGTTGGTCAGGGTGTAGGGTAGTCTGTGGAGTTTGTAGTAGTGTGTTTGTATATTTCTTTTTCGCGTGTGTGTGTTAAATGTGCAGATTGTGTTGTGGGTATTGTACGTGTAGTATGTATATTGTGAGGGAGTGCATGTATGGATTGTTCAGTGGTGTGAGGGAGGGTGAGTGGATTGAAGTGGGGTGAAGGTAAGTGGGTAGTGGGGCAAGGGTATGGGTCGTTTAAGTTTTTTTTTATAAATTAAATATATATATAAATTATAATAATGATAATAATAATAATAAAAATAAAAATATATAAAATATAACAAAAGTCAAATAGCTAGTCTAAAAATATAATTAAGAAATACTAACTGGTTCATTAAAATCTAAATTAAAAGAAAACATATATTTTTTGTAGTTTTTAAATCTTTTAAAATAAACTTACTAAAATACAATGAAAAATAAAATATTTAATGTAGACCTAGAAGAAATACTTAAGGAATAAATATGGTGTAAACCCTTATGTTCGGTAAAAAATGACGTGTCTACAAGAGTAAATAATATAAAAGGGAGGAAGTAATATTATTAAGGGAAAATTATATGAAATAACAAACTATTAATTCAAATTAAATGATATAGCCATACTTTATTTTAATTGTAATTCGCAGCAAACATTCTCTTTTTTGCCATATGATTCAGTATACAATTAACCATTTTCGGTATACAATTAGCCATTTTATACATTTCGGTATAATGTATAAAATGCGTTTGTATTTGTATACAGCGAGAGAAAAATGTATTTACAAATACAAATACATATATTTTCGTCCTATACACTTATAATTATACAAATACAGATTTTATTATACAATTACAATGTATAAATGAATTTATACAAAACTGAATAATTTGTATAAAATTGGATGTTTGTAGCGAAGAATACAAATCAAAAGCTTCATAGCAAACATAAAATTTGCTATGGAGTGCAGTTATGCAAACTATAGCTATAACATACAAATATGTTTTTTATGTTTGTTATATGTGAAAGTTGCTCATTATTAATACCCATAAACAACCCCCAACTATTTCAACCTAAGAAGTTATTTGATAAGAGCAACAATTTTACAGTTACGCTCAATTTTTTTTTACCGAAATCCCATTTCTTTTAGTAAACAAAGAGGGAATATTGAATGGGAAATAAAGTTCTTTTTTTCATTTTCTTCATTCCTTCCCCAATTTGTCACTCCAAGAAGGCCACAAAAATTTCCTAGTTCAGTTTTTCTGTAGATCAACTTTCGCTTTACACATACCAACCGTCAATTAAAAAGGGACCGGAGTTGCTTCATCCCCTATTATGATCTCAATCGAGATCAAAATTCAAATGCAAATATTAACAATAGACTCAACACCTTTTTTGGGAATTTTCCGTGATTTATCAAAAACAGAGAAATGATACTCAATTGAACAAGGAAATTCTAGCTAGAAAAAGAAACTATCTATAGTGAACTCCATATTCGAGACGTGATTTGCAGAAGGAGAAGGAGAAGGAAAAGGATAAGGAGAAGGAGAAGGTGAACAAGAGAGAAGAGAGAAGAGAGAAGAGAGAAGAGAGAAGAAGAAGAAGAGAGAATAAGAAGAGAGAAGAATACAAAGAAGAGAGAAGAAGGGAGAAGAAGATCAGATTTAGATGAGAAGAGAAAAGAACTTCAGAGGAAGAAGAGAGCACGAGGAGAGGATTGAAAATTACCAGATTTCAGTTAGCCCTCTCTCTTCTCTATAAGGTGTATATATAACCATCTGACCATATGGCATGATCTCGTCCCTTAAACTTTATTTAAATGAATCGAATCTCGACCCTTCAATCTTTTAATTCCACTGTTAATGGCTTATACTATTTCCCTAGATCGAATCTTGATAACAACATTTTATAAGCTAGGATTGAGATCATAACATACCCTCTGTCTTCAAATGATACTTGTCCTCAAGGATCAAAACTAAAATTAGGGAAGGTGGTGCGTAAGTGTTGGCAGTCCTCCCATGTAGCATCTTCAGGAGAAAGGTTTGACCATTAAGCCAACACGTTTACTGGCGAATCACCGACTAGGTCAGCGATCGTGACTTTGACCACCGTTTGGAATCCCAAAATAACTGAGGGTCTTATAAAACTCGGCGAGGTAAGTGCCCACTCGACGTGTTGCCGAATGGGTCGGCGAGCAAAATTAATGTCACCGAATGGGTGAGAACTGGATGGTTTTTAAAGGCAAAATGTTTAAACTTTCAAACTCTTTCACTTTCCTTCACTTTTGAACTTCCCAAACTCACACCCGCATTTTAGTTTTATATATTTCTTGAATTTTAGAGTGTTTTAGTCATCGGATTTGTGTTCGGAGTGGATTACTTTGCCGCCTAGCATTTCAATCTTGATTATTCGACATCTAAAGTTGGTTTTCTGAACCCTGAGTTTATTTTTAGCAATTTTGTACTCATTTGCAATGATCTTATCTTAGTGATGTGTGTTGGGCCTCTCTGATCTTAATTGTTTTTTGTATGTGCCTGTGTTAATTTGATAATCTTGGCCGTAGTGTTTATAATGTTGAATTCCCGTAATTTTGTTCCCTAAAATTGGTTAGAATTTGTGGGGTTGTGCTTGCATGTTGTTGGGCCTAGTCGGGTGAAGTCTAAGTAGCCCGCATTTGTGCCAAATGACATATTTTTGCCAATGATGGAGTGGTTGACACCATTCTTAAGGGCAAAAGTCGTTAAATGGCCAATTTGGCCAAATTGAGAGAAGTTTGAGTACCCCAGGGGCATGGGTGTATTGGGTCTGAGCTTAAACAGAAAAGTGCATGCTTTGATTTTGTTTTCGGGGGTTGCGGGGTTGAATGTGAGAAGTTAGGTTGAAAGTAGGCACGTTAGGTCATTTGGCGAGCTAGGTCGAGCTTCTCGAACCACTGGTCGATTTGCCTAAGTTCCCCATCTCACCTTTAATTTCATACTAAATAAGTAGTTTGGTTCTTTAACTTTTGGCGAGAAGCCTGAGGTCATCGAGTGCACTCGGTGACTCGCCGAAAGTCCTTCTTGATCGCCCTTTGTCTGCGCCCCTGTCCCTTAATTGCACTGTAGCTTTTGGTGGGCTAATCCTTGCTCGTCGAATGCTGTCAGCGATTCACTGAAAGGCCTTCCCATCGCTGACATTGAGATTTTTGAGCCAATCCTTTCGGCGAGCCCAATTTGGCTCACTTAAGCGATTCAACGATTCACTAACCGGTTCGATGAGTCTGTCTGCAACTATTTTTCTGTGCTGTGACTTGAATAGTTTCTAACTCTTTTTGATGATTTTGCAGACATGGCCAGACCAAAAGTTATCGGTAGAAACATGCCACCCTGAAAGAAGGAAAATGGGATAAAAATTAATGAGGATGCAGTTGCATCCAGGGCCAAGGCCACCAAACTCCCCACAACTAATGGGAAAGGCAAAGGAAAAGGGAAGGCACCTACGTCACCGGAGGCCAGCTCCGATAGTGACGACATCTATGCCACTCACCTCACCACTTTTGAAAGTGAGGGTGAGTATCAGGAGCAACAAGCTGCAGCTTCGGAACCTGAAAATGAACTGTTGGCAGCACAGAGGGCTGAGCTGCGATAAAAAAAGATGAATGATCCGTCTAGGATCAGGACTCCTCAGCCCACCACTATTTCTCCTCCAGTTCCAGCACAGACAATGGTCCTAGCACCACCAGTAAAGGGTCCTCCTCCCAAGTCTATGAACAGATTAAAGACCGAGGGGCTGATGACAATCATAGCGAAGAAGAGGCTGTCAATTGATGGGGTAATTGATAGTTACCCAGAGATTATAAGCTGTCTGAAGTCTCATAAATTTCAGATCTTCACCAAGCCCCGTGGTTCGTATGTTCCTAATTGGGTCCGGGAGTTCTATGTTGCTTATGGATCCTTGATACCACAACGAAAGAACCAAGCAGCTTCATTTAAACATGTTGATTATATAGTTGTCCGGGGCAAAAAAGTGTTGTGTGACAATACTACTATCAATGCGGTTTTGGAGTGTACCAACAACATTGCTGAGGCTCACCAGTACAGAGTGAAAACTAAGTCCTTGGAGAGAATGAAAAGCTGGCTCGCACCTCTCATAAGTGATGATACTCCGAGGTGGTTGGAGGCAGGTGCTCCGAAAGATAAGAGGGATCTCAATGTAGCTGCGAGGTATTGGTTTGGTTTTATCAGTAGTACTGTCATGCCGTCCCAGAATGAGTCCGTCTTTTGCCACACAAAGGTGGCTTGTCTTGGCTCAATCATTGCATGAGAGCACATAAATTTGGGTATGATCATTAGGCAGGAGATGGCCATGAGGGCCAAGCAGCGCCAGACCTCACTTCCCTTCCCGGTGTTGATCACCGAGCTGTGCAGATGGGCTCGGATTCCTAGAGATGCAAAGAAGGATGTGGAAGTGATTCCAACATCCTCTACTGATATCCAGAGGATCGAGGTGAAATATTTAAAGGATCAGGTGAAGAAGAAGAAGGCAACCCCGATGGACTCTTCCCCGGTTGTGGACACAAACTCATTACATGCAGAGGCACCTTTGCCTACTCTGGCCCCTGAGCCTTCAGGTACTTCTAGTGATGTTTATTTTGACACCCCTAGTTCTTCTGCTGCTACGTTGCCTCTTAGAGCTTCTACTGTTGTTGTTTCCCGGACCCCGCTCACTCAGGCTGCATTACTCCGGATGGGGCAGCTAGCCCATTTTGCCGATCGTCATGCTCCCAGACTTGAAGCCTCTTTTTCGGGCATGATTCAGACTGCCCTGGCTGATGCTGTGACACCATTGAGTGCTACCATTGATGCCTTTGCGGCTAGGATAGCGATGTGTGAGTGTGGCAAAGGGCCCATCGATGAGGTGACGCCTTTAAAGGCCGCTACTGTTGCGTTGATGAGTGATATGGATCAGCTAAAGTCCACTGACATGTCCATGATTTTTGGGACGGTGGAGATTCTAGATGTGCCAGAGATGAGGTTAGAGTTGAGGAGATAATTGATCCTGAGTCTGAGGCGGAGATAGATGAGCATATGCTTGAGGTTGCTGAGGAAGTTTTGTATGAAGGCCTTACAGAGACTGAGGAGGCCATTATCGATGTAGCTGTGCAAACCTCTTTGGCAGATACGCCTTTGGCTGACCCTAGTGCAACTGCTGTTCCTTCTGAGGTGACTCCGGGAGTTGATGCCCAGGTTCCGAGCATTACACCGGGCATTGAGGCCCGAGATCAGATTGATACGCCAGGCACTAATGCCCAGACAGATGGAGTGACTGTTTAGATAGGATTCCTTTCTACCTTCCTCTCTGTCTTACTTTTTGACTTTTGGATATTTTTTCTTGCATTTGAGGACAAATGGTTTTTATTTGTGGTGGGGTGAGGCCTACCTTTTCTGATGATTGTTCTGTGTATATATTTGGGTTTTTTAGCTATAAATTGTGTTAATACTGCATTATGTGAATGGTTGAGCTTGTGGCTCCTTGTTTTTAATTGTAAATGATTTTTGGACCCTTCCAAAAAAATTGTGCCACCTCTTTTGTGTGTGAATGTGGCAGTTCTCTTGCTAATTTGAGTATCGGTCTTGATCAATACCGATGACTTGAATAGTGCTTATAATCAATTATTGAATTGAGTCTCTTGTAATGAACATTGCACACTAGCGAAAGTGTGGAGTCTTGTTTGACATTGGTGTCAATGCCTTGTGTGATGAGCTTACCGTGAACCATGCATAATGACACCTAGAATTTGCCCCATTGGCCCGGTTGACTAAGTGATGCAATCTCATGATATGATCTTAGGCAACTTTGAAGAGTGTGAAACAATTTGACACTATACCTCTTTTGTGGCGAACCTTGTGAGTGTGTGATCCTTGTTTGAACACCCTTTGAGCCTTATCCTTTTCTTGGAAGAAACTTGATGCAAACTGTAATCTTTCTTGATCCATTACCCATAATCCTCATGATTTGTGGTTTGTGTGAATAGCCAACTTAGGCCAAAAGCCTAAGTTGGGGGTGTGGTGAAAAGAGAAGGCAAATCAAGAAGTGCAAAGAAGTCCCCTTTAACCCATGGTTTTTAGAGAGATGGAACCCCTCCATATAAAAAAAGAAGAAGAAAAGAATGAAAAAGAAAAAAAATGAAAAAGTTGTGGAATAAAGTGTGAAAATGCAAAAAGAATGGGGCGACCAACAGTTCATGGAAGATGAATAATGGGGTGACTTGTGAGCACAAATGAGAATGATGAAGGAAAGGAAATAAAATGTTGTTCACACCACATCTCATGAGAATTACAGCCATTGAGCCTAAATGACCATACCTTTAAACTCAGCCCCATTACAAGCCTTGAAAAGACCTTTTTGATCTTGAGTGAGCTGAAACAATTGTTGGCTGGAAAATAAGGGCAAACCTATGGGTGGAATCATGCATTGTGTTCATCTTTGTGAGTGTGAGTGTTGCATTTGATTCTGGAGCTTTAAATTGTTGAACCATTGCGTGTGGATATGGAATCATCCTTTGTGTGAGGGCATTTGAACACCTTTATTGAGCTTGAACTTGCATTTGAATCAAGTATTGTGAGCTTGAGATTCTTTGGTAATGGTAAGCCACAACTTGAATCTTTGAGTGCACAATTGATCCCTGGATGAGTAAATTGAGTCTTTTTGTGTGCTTTCATGATTGAGCCTTGTGTAGCACTATTTGAGACATCCTTTTTGAGCTGCTGAACTTGAGTTTTACTTGAGGACAAGCAGAAGTTTAAGTTGGGGGTGTTGATGAGTCCACGATTTGGACTCATTTAGGGCTTTATTTTGATAGAGTTAGTGTCCTCAAATGCATAGTTTGTGCCAATAATGGATGTAAATCCTTCATTTTTCAGGTATTTGGATTGAGGAACAAAACATGGACACTAATGAGCAAAAAAGAACAAGGCAGCTGAAAGAACGAAGAAAATAAGGCCTGATGATCGCCGAACCCATTGGGCGAGTCGCCAACCCATTGGGCGAGTCGCCAAATGGCCATGATCTCGCCTAAAGTTCCTGTGTGTCAAGCCTTGAAGGAGAAAATCAAGTCGGCGATAGAGAGGAGCAGTAGGCGAGTCACCGAACGGTTCTGCGATGCAGTACTAGATCTCCCAAAGTTACAGAACTTCAAAATGCTGAAGGCCAAAGCAAAAAGGTGATGGAATTGACCAAAGGGCGGATCATCGAGTGGATCGGTGATCCCAACTTATTGCGCCGAATGGTCCTTCACAACACATTTTTTGGCAACTATAAATACATTTTTAAATTCTTAGTTTAGTAGCTAGTTTTCTTTATAGAGTTTTTATCAGTTTTCAGTATCAGTTTTTGGAAGTTTTAGAACTCTAAGTTTGGAGACAATATTTTCCTTAGCTTTGAAGATTTGAAGATTTCCATTTTTGAGGAATTGGAAGTGGGTCTTTGAAATTCTTCAACCTTGACCTTTGTAAAGACGAAATTAATCGTACCCAGTTGATGGAAACATAATTTGGTAACGATTTCTATCTTTTTTTGATGTAATTCTTGGGATGTGATTATGCGATTATGGGTTGATTTAGCTGTTGGGTATTGTTAATTGATAGTTTAAATGCTGTTTAAAAGTGATTTCAATCATTAATTGTGGTTTAATTTAAAGGGTTGTAGTTGCAAATGCAATTCTAACTTTGTGTTTTTGGCTTGCTCGAGAGAGAAGTTTTAAAACCAAAATTACTGATTTGATGGTCTGTGGGTATTGGGTTGTCATGGGTTCAGCTGGAGAGAGTGAATCCTAAACCCTTTTCAACACATTCAGCTCGAGAGAGTGAATGGACTAAAGTGAAGGCTATTCTTAATTGCTTCTTATTGGTGTTTGAGAGAAACCAATTTTAGTTTGTCCCCACTAAAGTCTAGCTTATTCACTGATTGACAGCTATTTACTATCAATTGCAATTACCCAATTGTCTACCTTGGCCCATAATCCGATCACATCCCAAGAACCCGTCTCCTTACTTGTTTACTCGTATTAGTTGCTGCTGTAGTTGTTAATTGAACTCAAAACCCCTCTGTTATTTGATACTTGTGTCACCCCTTAACTTGAAATATACTTTTATTCGTAAATGTTTTTACCAATGATTGACTTGAACATATTTGTACTTGGCTCTTGAATCTTAAGCACGTACCACTCCCTGTGGGATTCGAGCCCAACTCACTTAGTTGGGTTATATACTGACTAACGATCGTTGGCACTTAGTATTGGAAGAAGTGTCCTGATACGTGAAATCACTATCTTCAATGTAGTAGGCTTAAACAGCTTGACCGCAAACCTGATTTCTTCTTTCAATGCTCCTATGAAACTAGATAGGAAGTGAGCTTCATTTAGTGCAGGATGTTGAATGAGCATCTGAGCCTTAAGGTCCTCAAATATCCCAAGGAATTCATCACCAGAACCTACTTGGCTCAATTTATTAAATTCCTCAACCACATCTTCCACAAGTATGTCACCAAAACGACTGATTAGTTCCTCCTTGAACTCGATCCAAGTCACTAGCCCTCTACTCAATACCAACGACTGATACCATACCTCAGCCAATCCATTCAAATAAAAAACAGCAGATTCCACCTTCTGTTAATCAAGTATTATATATTAATCAAAGTATTTATCGCATTTTTGGATCAATACCTTATGTTCCTCACCTTCAAAAGAGGGAGATTTCCATTTCGGTGGCAATATCGGAGGTTGTTGGGGCCGATTTCTATTATCCTGAGCTGGAATTAGAAGTAACCCTCCTCCAATGTTTGGATCAGCAAGAGCTTTTTCTAATGCACCCAACTTGCCTAGAATGAGCTCCAACGTGCCTTGAATTCCGATTTGTGTATTGCATGCCTCTTGTTGAGAACTCAACAGATCTATCAAAATTTCTTCATGATGAGTGAGCTTGTCCTCAGTTACCTTCCAACAAATCCCTTCTGCCATTTCTTACCCACATGTCACACAATTGATGCTCTGAAACTATCTATAGTGAGCTCCATATTCGAGACGTGACCTGTAGAAGAAGAAGAAGAGAGAAGAAGATCAGATTTAGATGAGAAGAGAAAAGAACTTCAGAGGAAGAAGAGAGCACGAGGAGAGGATTGAAAATTACCAGATTTTAGTTAGCCCTCTCTCTCCTCTGTCATGTCTATATATAACCATCTGTCCATGTGGCATTATCTCTTCCTTTCAGCTTTATTTAAATGAATTGAATCTCTGCCCTTCAATCCTTTAATTTCATTGTTAATGGCTTAAACTCTTTCCCTAGTTCGAATCTTGTCAGCAACATTTTATAAGCTAGGATTGAGATCATAACATCCCCATACTTCTTTCTCTCAGGATCATGACTCTCCATCCGAAATCTATAAGTAATTTTTTGTTACTTTGCTCGTTATCATTTTTTAAAAATAACAAAATAAAGTTTCTTTGATTTTTTAAGCTAGATCATTGTGGGGGAGAGCTGGAGTAAGGGTTTTATTGTTGTCTTATTTTCATTTGGGTTTGTTTTGAAGTTCTTTCCATTTTTACAGTTAGCTTTTATCTTGATGATTTTGTGAATTTGTGCTCTTTTTCTTTTCATAATTTTTGTAGTTTTGTTTTGTTTTATGACTTTTCTCTCTTCATTGGATTTTATAAAATATTTTCTCTATTTAATTGATTAGTTAATGGTTAACATCCATGTTTGATAAGTGATGAAGAAAAAAACGTAAAATAATTTTGTTTTGTTCATCTTACTTTTCAGATTTGTATCTATTCATGTATTGACTTTTTGTGATGTTAAACTTATATTTATTCTAGTTCTTGTCAAATATATTTATGTGTTTGTTATATTTGTATATGTTTATAAGGTGTGTTTATTTGAATTGTCAATACTTCAATGTACAATGGTGGTAATGAGTTCACTCTCTGAATGCATTGTGTTTTTGGTCCAAATGCTTATCTCTTGATATAATTCATGATCTGAATATTGTTCTAGTTGATCTTGGTATACTAAATGAAAACAAAGAGTTGGATACTATTATCTCATATGATGGCAAGTTTCTGCACACTATCAGTTAGTTTAATTATGCTCTTTTAGAGTTTTTATCGATTTTGATTACTTTGATGAAAATGGATAAGCTTGTATGTAGAAATTTTTGTCACCCCTTTTCCTTTTATCTCCTTACTAGATTCTCTTCTTGATCAATATTTTATCTTCAAGTTTTCCAAATGATATCACATAATTTAGGTTTTATATTTCTATTTTTAGATATTTGAATTATATTTAGCCAATACCTGCACCCTTATCTATATTTGAATTCGTATTCCCGAATCTGTAGATTCAGATCATGAAGGATCCTACCTCTAGATCTGCAACCCTATCGGATACCCACACTCAAGTTCTAGCAATATAGATGGGCAAAGAGTATTCTCCTCCCGGTAAGATAAGTTTGTGCCTATGGTCCTTTAACTTTTGAATTTGCAGATTGTATGGTGGAGAATTACCTGAATATTTGTCGAGGTAAATAAAATTCTTTTCATAAAGTAAGTAAATTTTATTGGTACTTACAGTTTGTATATTATTGTTCTATTTCTTTATTACAGATATGGTAAATATTTGAAAGAGGATGTGAAACTTATTGGTGTTCAAATTGTAAATGTAGTGGCATTTTTTTCATTTTCAAGGTATACTCCAATATGACTGATCTTAGGCATATATATATGCTAAGTTGTCAACATTTGCTCATGAATTGATTGAGTTAGTGAATGAGCTTGAGTCTATTAGCTTGATTTTGTTAACTTGTGATGATTGTGCCCTAAAACATATGATTAGTCGTTTCAGGAAAACTCAAGGAGAATGGAGTTAATTCGAAGAAAGAAGGAGCAGGAAAGCATGAACAACAGCTAAGGTTGAAGGCCCCAGGGCCAGGCACACTGCTAGGCACGAGGCGCGAAGGGCCAACATTCAGATACCACTTCCAGGAGAGCTAAGAGAGGCACCGCGCCAAGCCTGGAAATTTAGAGACGCTTGCCTGGCGCACTGCCAGGCGCGACGTGCCAACACTGGAAGTTTAGAAGTGAATTCTCAGCGCGAAGCTCCAGTGTTATTCCGGATTTTTCAGCTAAAAAAGTGTTAAATAGGACTCCTAGTTGAAACATGATTGAGTTCCAAATTTCATTCTACTTATAAATAGATCCCTAGGGCTGGTTTGTAGGGGTTCGACTTTTTATTGGTGTGCAAGAGCAAGTTTCATCATTTTTAATAGTTTTCGATCTTTTAACTCTTCTATTTTTTGGAAATCACATGAACAATTGTATTTTGTGGTTTTTCAATAGCATGAGTGGCTAAACGCCCTAGTTCTGGGGCTGTAGCTACGAATCGATTGTTGATTATTTAAAGGCTTTTTGAATTAATTTTTGGTTGTCATTATAAGTTGCTTCTATATTCTCGTATTAGTATTTTGTGCTTGATCACCATAGGATAAATATATTGTTTAATCTTAAAATCGAGAGAGGAGGGTTAGAGAGGCCAGAGAATATAGAGAGCTCAATCGACCCATTTGATTGAGGTGATTTGTGTTTAAGAGTGATGCCCGAACGAACAACTTGCTTGGTTACGAAACATGATGAAATATAAATGCTCTCCAATTAGGCACGTTTATCCCCGGTCAACGATGTAGTTAGACTACTAACTGGAGTAGGCGACTAGAGGTTTGATACCCGACTCATACAATTAACCTTGTAAACCAGTAACTTGACAACTAAAATTAGTTCTAAGCCGAGAATATGATACATGAGATTCATTACATACTGCAGCCCTGGAATTGTCTTTTACTTGCTTGAAACATCATCTTAAAGTCGTTCAAACTTGGTTACGTTTATTTCTTGCATAATTCGTAGTAGTAGTTAACAATTATCACTATCTCTGAAAATGGTCACTTTTATTTTATTTGTAGAGTTAGGTGTTAGATATAAGTTGATCATAAGTCCCTTGGAAACGATAACTCGTTTCTTTAAGATTCTATATTACTTGAGCGACCGCGTACACTTGAGTGTATATTGGGGAGCAACAAGTTTTTGGCGCCGTTTGTGGGGACTTAGAAATTGATTTCTATTCGATCTTCTTAAGTCTACAATTAGAATATTCAGGTGTTAATTACTTGATCTTAGCTTGTTTATTGCAGGAGGTGGACCCTCAAGTCTGGCTCGGAAAGAAGAACTTGTCGAACAAGACAGCGAACCCAAAAGAGCTTTATGCCGATGTAGGAAAATAGCAAATCAAGGACGTCATGGAGAATTGGGGTTAGATCTTCATGGAGACAATGAGGTGAATAACCAAGACAACGTGAACAACCAAGAGAACTTGAATAACCAAGAGGTACCCCCTGTTGTACCAGCAAAACCCGTCCGTGATGTGGCAGTCCCACTCACAGCCAATGTCGCGTCTAGCATTAGGAAACCTCCACCGGGGATATATTTGAACTAAAACAGGGCATGGTACAACTCATCCATACTAGTGGGCAATCCACCGGTCTCCCCCATGAGGATCCCCAAATCCACCTTAGGAACTTTATAGAGATTAGTGATACATACATCCCAAATGGAGTCTCATCAGACTATGTGAGGTTGATGTTGTTCCCATACTCATTACTAGGAGCCGCAAGGTATTGGTAAGATTCTGAGCCACCAAACTCCATCACTACCTAGGATTATCTAGCAAGGAAGTTCTTGAGTCGATTCTTTCCATCCAAGTAAAATGCACGATTGAGGAGTGAAATATTAATCTTTAAGCAAAACAAGAGGGAGGACATGTACCAAGAATGGGCTCATTTTAAACAAATGTTGAATGCCTTCCCGCACCACATGCAAACTAATGAAGTACTTGCTCACACTTTCTTTGAGGGTTTAGATTATAATGCACATGTACTTCTTCGTAGTGCAACAAGAGGACAATCTCTAGCAAAAACCTGTGAAGAGTTATTCGACTTAATCGATAGACTCTCATAAGGAAACCCAGGGTATGAGGGAGAATTTGCCTAGAACCACAACCCAAAGGGCCGCTGGAATCTTAGATGTGGACCAAGCCACCACCATAAATGCCAAATTGGATGCGATGCAATATAATATAGCCATGTATTTCAAACATATGTCATTAAATCAAGAACCGGTTAATATGGTACAATAGGCATCCAATTGGTATGGGGTATGTGGTAGTGGAGCTCATGAAATCGAGCAATGTGAGGCAAACCCAAATTCTGTAAACTATGTGGGTAATGCGCAAATGGGTGGAGGTCAACAAAATTATGGTAATACCTACAACTCTAGTTGGAGGAACCATCCTAACTTCTCATGGGGTGGGAACCAAACCCAAAACCAAAATCAGGCGTAAGGGGCTAACCAATACCGTTCTCAAGGGGCTGGTCAACAATACCAAAATCCTAACCAAGGCGCAAATCCTAATGCACCAAAAGGGGGGATGACCAATGAGGAGCTACTCTAAAACCTCAAGATTGAAATAGGGACAAAAATAAATGCTAGGATAGATAAGCAGGATGAGAACATCAGAAACAACCAAATGTCCCAAATGAGTTTAGAGAAACAAGTTGCGCAAGTAGCCAATTCTCTGAACCTGCGTCCCCAATGTGGGCTGCCCGGTGATACTGAACCCAACCCAAAGCAACTAAATACGGTGAGTACTAGAAGTGAAGTACAACTAGAGGAAGTAGCTACAAAGAAGAGAGATACTGAGGCAGGTACTAAAGAAAAGAAAGTGGAAGAGGTAGTAAAGAGCTTCAATGTTGAGACACACGTTCCTTAAAAGAAACTACCCCCCTCCGTTTCCACAAAGGCTCAGAAAATAGAATGAGGATGAATGCTTCAGTAAGTTTCTCTCTCTCTTTAAACAGGTTCACATTAATCTGCCTTTGGTTGACATTTTGCAGGGTATCCCAAAGTATGCTAAATATGTGAAGGAGATAGTGGCTAACAACATGAGGCTCACAGAGTATGAAACTGTAACACTTACTGAGGAGTGAAGCTCTAGAATCCAAAATAGACTGCCTAAAAAGTTAAAAGATCCAGGTAGTTTTACAGTGCAGATTACAATTGGGCAAAGTGTTCATTCCCGGGGGTTGTGTGATTTGGGGGAAAGTATACATTTGATGCCTTTGTCGTTGTATCAAAAGCTTGGGTTGGGTAGTCTAGAACGAACCACTGTCATTCTCCAACTTGCTGATTGTAATACCCTAGAAACTAGTAGACTAAACTAGGGCCCTAAGTTAGGGTTCTAAAGTTTGGTATGAGGGTTAGAATAGTAGATAAGACTTCTCGTACTTAGAATGAGGGGTTTAGGGGTTGGACATCAAGGCACATCTTACACCCAGTAAATTAGTAGACCATCTAGGGTTTAGTGTGGGCAAAGGCCAGGGGCAAAAGCCAAGGCCAACGGGGCAATGCCCAAGCCAATGCCAAAGCCAAGGCTGCCCAAGCTTGGAAGCACACTGCCTCAAGTCCATGATCACTACCACGACTCGTGGTCTTGAACACGGCTCGTGGTGTGGTTCGTGAAGGCAAGACAATAGCGTCGTAAGGGTTGCCTCACAATGTCTCATCTTCACGAGCCACTTCACGGTTCGTGGGAAGGCTCATGAAGAAGCCTTATTTTGTGGGAGGCCAAGACCTCAAGTCCAAGCCACTGACCTACGAACCGTGGACTGACCTATAGTCCGTAAGTCCCTTCCGTGGTTTGGGACTTAGGAAATTTTCCAAAACTCAAAATCTCCAACTCTCAGTAACAACGACGGATTAGCAGGACAGATCGTGGTTTGATCCACGGTCCGTGGATCCTCCTATGTAGCTCCTTACTTAAGATTTCAAAATCAGGTACTAGAACCCCTTTCTCTGAATCGTTTGACGGAACAGCAGGACGGCCCGTAGGTCAACCTACGGTCCGTCATTTGTAACTGTGGTTCCACACTTGGTCAAGAATTCCCTAATTTTCCTTCAAGCCTTGTCTGTCCATCTACGCCTACCACCTATGGAACGTGACTGGACCTACGGTCCGTAGGTCACGTCTGTAGATGCCCTTTTCTGCACAATTCTTCTGTTCTGTCTCCTTACTTCCACATCCGAACTTATTTCCTGCAAACATGATAAAAACACATTAATACCAATAAAAAATGGCCCTAGACACATACAACTCTTCAGTGAAATGTATTAAAAATATCGTAAACTCACCGTATATCAACACCCTCAACTTAAATTCGTTGTGTCCTCAAGCGACGCACTACAACTCTAAACGACACATGTATAGAAGCAAACATTCACTCACAAGCAATCACATGGCTTTCTATCCCGACTCTCTTTTTGAGTGCAAATCTTTTCTCTTAGACTCAACAAGCTAACTCATGCGGATCAAGATATGACAAAGATCAACCAATAGACACACAACATACACTGTTTCACTATCACTAGGGTACCAACTCTCCAACAATGTAACTAGTGACCTTAGTTCAAACAGAATCCCTTTTTCACACAATGAATATGATTTTGATTACAAGAATTCATTAAACACTCACGCTAAGAAGTAACTTCAAGTATAGTTAGTGCTTAATGCCATAGGCTTGTCCTTATTTTCACTGCTTAGACTCTCCAAACTAGTTGCTAGGATCACTATAGGACTTTCTAAGCTTGTAACGTAGGCTCAGGGTCAGGTGTGGTACATTTGGGTACTTTTTAGTGACTTTCTTCCCTCCTTGATATTACATTGGCTTTTTACATCTTCTTTGACCTACATTTGGCAACTTTTCATCCCTTTTTCTTTCCCTTCTCTTTTCAACCAAGGATGCGACTTTTGATTTTGTGACACTTGTTTATCTTTCACTTTATTCTTTTTCTTGCATTTTTTTCTTTATTTTTCAACACTTTTATTTATCATCTTTTGCTTCTTTGGCACAAAGTCACATCCTCTTCTATCTTTTCTTTTTATCTTTTCAACACCAAACTCTTTTCACACCCATTTTTCTTTCGCTTTCCTCTTTCATAGCCACCCTCAACTTATGGATTTTCCATTAGTGGAGGTGCACAATATCCTATGTCGGACCAGGGCCAAGATTGAAGTAACTTTTGCATTAGCCACTCTCAACTTAGGCTTTTGGCCTAAGTCAAGGTGAATATATGCAAGTCGGGACTGGGACCAAAACATTAGATTAAGGGAAGGTGAGTTAAGGGTTTAGAAAGAAATGGTCTATTTCAGGCTCAAAGCATTTGGATCAACATGTACATTTATTTCATTTGGTTGGATTCTTTTAGGCAATTAGTGGACTTATTAGAACAAGAGCCTATGATTACTTCCTAGCCTCTAGCGTAGATTATCTTAGCAGGACTAATCGGGCAAGTTCTAGATTGACACAAACCTGTCTGAACAATTCAACTCATCTTACTCACTCTTGGCACATTGTTACATTATCAGATTATCAGTTACCCAGTTCAAGTTTAGCTTAAGTCATGAGGTCAAGTTGGTTCATTATCATGTCATATTAAGAGCCAACACATTCAACTCATTCTAGCCTACAGATTTTAGCACATATCACAATTTTTGGACGGGTATCATTTTTGATTCTTGACTATGCCATCATGCTTCATTATTTCTCATGCTTCTACACATACAATCCTAACACATGCTGGTTCAACAGTAATAAAATAGTCTCTTGGGGAAAAAGAACACAGGCAAGAAAACCCCAAGAGAGGATTATGAGTTGGGTTACTCAGACTTCACCCTATCACTCACAATCCGTTTACCCCACCCCCAACAAAATAGAGTGCAATTGTCCCCAATGCACAAAAAGTAAAGAATAAAGGATCGGGTGAAGCAAACCTGTGGCGCATAGCACCGAAGACCTATTAACAAGTGGGTGGGTCCGGTTTTCTGAAGCCCGCTGGATCAACACTTGGGTCACCATCAGTAGTGCCCACATTAACTGTCACAACACCATCAGTAGTGCTATCATCCACTCTTACCGCACCATCGGTAGTGCTCACATCATCTCTCACATCAGCTAAAGTCTCAGTGGTGGGCATCGAACTTGAGGCTCCAATATTACCCTCACAAATCCTCTATTAGTGTAATTCCTCATCCATAATGGAAGCTCTCCTAGACTGCGTAGTCTGCTGGCGCTCCCTCTTCTTTGCCCTCGCATCCTCAGTAGCATCAGAAGTGTGGCTAGAATGGTGCCTCTTCCCTCGAACATGGGTGGACTCGTCCTGCGGTGTATCCTAGCAGTAAAGAGCATCTAACACCGTATCATCTACTGGTATAGTAGGGGTAGACTCTGGCATATCCATGGGTGGAGCTAGGATGGCATCAAGATCGGCCCAAAGACTATCCAACTCAGTCCAGAAAGAGGAGATATTTGTGGTGGGGGCTGGTCGCTCGAGGACTCTCAACTCGAAGGCGTTCAGGCGCTTATTAATGGCCTGTACCTTCAGGTCCATCATGTGCCCCATCCTAGCCTCAGACTATGATATAGACTGTTGCATCCAAGGCTTCATATGCTGAAGTGGTGTGGCCATTTGTGCCTCCAATTTTTGAACACGGGCAAGGGGCACGACAACAGATCCTGACGATGAGGTGGCTCTGTATGAGCTAGGAGCCCGACTGGTGGCCTGAGATGTGGAGGTTGGGACATCATCAGTAGTGGCTGGCTGGGCGGGGTCTGCACCCTGCATCTGCTCCACATCAACTACAAAATCTATGCCCAATGGCGACACCTCAACCTGGGGCTCTTGTCATAGCGCAACTATATTGGCCTCATCCCTAATCAGGCCAATATCTACAGTTTTGGCTGCCTGCACCAGCTTGTCACACTGCTAAATTGGTACCCCAACATCTCTGCACATCTAGAAAATGAGGCATGGAAAGGGTAAAGTGTTGGTAGTCAGAAAAGCCCGCTCATGGATCTCCGCCATCAACATGTGGGTGAAGTCTATCTCAAACCCAGCTACCAAAACAACAACCATCACATCACGGTCCCATGTAAGTACATTGTCTGCCTGCGTAGGCGACATCCGGTTCCACACTAATAGCCAGAAGAACTTAGCCACAAAATTCAGAGTGGCCTTCTTGATCCCTAATTTTGGGGTGCTGATCCACTCGGCTCGCACCCTGTCTGTAGCAATGACTCGCCAGCCAGTGTAACACGGTCTCCTTTTTCTCTGTAGTCCCTGGAATTCCCTACTCCGCACAATGTCCCATCTGTAGTCAAACTCAGCCGTGTTAAGTGGCCAAGTGTGGGCTAGACCGTAGAGGAACCAGCGGATGGTGATCTCAAATATATCCACAGAAACCCATGCACTAGTGTAGCCTTGAGTGGTGCCTGGGCTGCGAGCTTGGAATTTATGTTTATAGATCCTCTTAGAGTGGCTGCGTAGAAAGAATAGAACTCCCTCATGATCTCCTCGCTGTATATCCCTGGTTTCCAGGCCATCCACTCACACTTATGATGTTCGAAGAGCTGGTGGATGTCGTACATGGTATGCAGGCTGCCTGTGAGTACCCTGATCTCCTCTATAAATATCCGGGCCATTCTCCCTTTGTCAGTAAGCATCTGGGCATATCTATAAATCTGCCACTGGCCCTCAATGCACTATCTATTAGGCTCCTCAACAACTTGAGTAGGTTCGGTGTTAGATGGTACGGGAATGGCCCCCGCACTAGTAGCCTCATCAGATGAGGTAGCCTTTACCATGTGAACTTGAGCTAGTTGCGGAGCCAGAAGCAGACCAGGAAGCAGAAGCGAACTCAAAACTGGAAGCATACCCAACTGGTGATTCAATCAGTGTATCCTCCTCATCAGACTGGGAGGCAGTGACTACGTCGGGAACCACCTGCTTGGATTGATTCCGGGTAGTCCAGGATGCTGTGGGGGATGTTTTCCCATTGGAGGGGACATATGTGGGGTCATTCTCCGCAATAGTATCTTCGTTAATTAGCAGATGGGTTGGTGGTGTTGATTTAGACCTGCCCTTTGCAGTGACGGACAGAGCTTTCTTTGGAGCCATAGTACCTATGGAGGCATAATTAGTACCCAAAAAAACTAATAACACACTCGAAATTTTTTAAAACCAAGAATGAAACAAAACAAATATTGAAAAAAATCTGGGCAGTAGCTTCAGTGGCCACCTACGGTTAGTAGATAGATCCACGGTCTGTAGGTCCCTTCCGTAGGTCAGAGGTACCAAAAGGTTGGTCTCTAATGTGAACCACGGATGTGCAGAATGGTCCATAGATCGAACTATGGATCGTACTCCACTTTCGTGGTTCCACACTTAGTGGATTGCACGTATGTGCAGACCTACGGGTCCTATCTACGATCCATATGTTGACCTACAATCCATGGGTGGGGTCTCGTATGTCGAATCTGTGCTAGGTTTTGGACATTTTCACAATTAAAAACCAAGGTCATTCATCAATTCATTTGACCCTAGGTCCATTTATGCATTTCAACAAAAAACACGATAGTTCATCATCCTTAGGGTTTTGATTCCATGCAGTTTAACTAATTATTCAACTGATACGGGAAACCTTAAGTCAGAACAGACACTTTAGACCATTTAACATTCTTTGTGTAACCTATAAAATTGACACACATTCACATTCTATCTTCCCAAGGGTGATTACAACATACAATTAATGAAGAGTACACAAAATATCACACCCAAGGTCAAGATCCACTTCATGACATTCAAAAACAACAATGAATTGTAATTCAGAGTTAAATGAAAGTTGGTTACCTTTGAAGCAAAGGAAGTGGGTGATTGTGTGATGCTTTTAGACTCCAACAACTTCTTACTAGCCTTCACCGAAACTGGACACTGGAAATTCTAGAAAATGGTGAATGAGGGAATTTGGGAGAGAGGAAAGTGATTTGGGAATTTGGGGAACTATAAGGGGAGTAATTTGTGGTGTTTGGGAGTAATATGGAGGGATTTTAGGAGAGGAGGGGTTGAATAACGGTTGGGAGGGAGTTTGGGTAATTGGGGTGTATTTAAAAAATGAATGGTTTTATTTAAATGGATGTCCGGGTCGGGTCGGGTCGGGTGAACTTGAGCTGGTTGCGGAGCCAGAAGTAGACCTAGAAGCAGAGGCGGACTCAGAACTGGAAGTAGACCTAACTACTGATTCAATCAGTGTATCCTCCTTATCAGACTGGAAGGCAGTGACTACGTCGGGAACCAACTGCTTGGATTGATTCCGGGTAGTCCGGGGTGCTGTAGGGGATGTTTTTCCATTGGGGGGGACATATGCGAGGTCATTCTCCGCATTAGTATCTTTGTTAATTAGTCGACGGGTTGGTGCTGTTGATTTAGACCTGCCCTTTGCGGTGATGACCAGAGCTTTCTTCGGAGCCATAGTACCTGTGGAGGAATAATTAGTACCCAAAATAACTAATAACACACTCGATATTTTTTTAGAACCAAGAATGAACCAAAACAAATATTGAAAAAAATCTGGGCAGTAGCTTCAGTGGCCACCTACGGTTCGTAGATGGATCCACGGTCTGTAGGTCCCCTCCGTAGGTCAGAGGTACCAAAAAGTTGGTCTCTAATGTGAACCACGGATGTGCAGAATGGTCCATAGATCAAACTATGGATCGTACTCCACTTTCATGGTTCCACACTTAGTGGATTGCATGTATGTGTAGACCTACGAGTCCTATCTACGATCCATAGGTTGTCCTACAGTCCGTGGGTGGGGTCTCGTATGTCGAATCTGTGCTAGGTTTTGGACATTTTCACAATTAAAAACCAAGGTCATTCATCAATTCATTTGACCCTAGGTCCATTTATGCATTTCAACAAAAAACACGATAGTTCATCATCCTTAGGGTTTCGATTCCATGCAGTTTAACTAATTATTCAACTGATACGGGAAACCCTAAGTCAGAACAGACACTTTAGACCAGTTAACATTCTTTGTGTAACCTATAAAATTGACACACATTCACATTCTATCTTCCCAAAGGTGATTACAACATACAATTAATGAAGAGTACACAAAATATCACACCCAAGGTCAAGATCCACTTCATGACTTTCAAAAACAACAATGAATCGTAATTCAGAGTTAAATGAAAGTTGGTTACCTTTGAAGCAAAGGAAGTGGGTGATTGTGTGATGCTTTTAGACTCCAACAATTTCTTACTAGCCTTCACCGAACCCGGACACTGGAGATTCTAGAAATGGGGAATGAGGGAATTTGGGAAAGAGGAAAGTGATTTGGGAATTTGGGGAACTGTAAAGGGAGTGATTTGTGGTGTTTGGGAGTAATATGGAGGGATTTTAGGAGAGGAGGGGTTGAATAACGGTGGCGAGGGAGTTTGGGTAATTGGGGTGTATTTAAAAAATGAAGGGTTTTATTTAAGTGGATGTCCGGGTCGGGTCGGGTGAACTTGAGCTGGTTGCGGAGCCAGAAGCAGACCAGGAAGCAGAGGCGGACTCAAAACTGGAAGCAGACCCAACTGGTGATTCAATCAGTGTATCCTCCTCATCAGACTGGAAGGCAGTGACTACGTCGGGAACCACCTGCTTGGATTGATTCCGGGTAGTCCGGGGTACTGTGGGGGATCTTTTCCCATTGGACGGGACATATGCCGGGTCATTCTCTGCAATAGTATCTTTGTTAATTAGTTGACGGGTTGGTGCTGTTGATTTAGACCTGCCCTTTGCAGTGACGGACGGAGCTTTCTTTGGAGCCATAGTACCTGTGGAGGCATAATTAGTACCCAAAAAAACTAATAACACACTCGAAATTTTTTTAGAACCAAGAATGAACCAAAACAAATATTGAAAAAAATCTGGGCAGTAGCTTCAGTGGCCACCTACGGTTCGTAGATGGATCCACGGTCTGTAGGTCCCCTCTGTAGGTCAGAGGTACCAAAAGGTTGGTCTCTAATGTGAACCATTTGATTCTGAGCATATTTACAATTTTGAGCAAATCTCAAAAGCCATAACACTTAATTTCACCAACTCAAAACAAAATCTTGAAAACCCAAACCATTCATCACTGTAGACCAAACTAATCCTTTTGGAACTGGTGGAACTGTCAGAATTCTGATCTGACATCAAAATCTCAAAATGTAGAATAAAGTCAATTCTTTCAAGTATAAAGCTTCTAAAACTGAAAACTCACACCAAACACCTCTAGGAGCATGTCACCAAACCCAGCACCATACACAAGATATATAGAAGCTACGGGAAGTAGCAAAATAGAAAAAGCACATAGAGAACATAGAAATGACCCCGAGGGTCATTACAACTAATACCATTAAAAGGACATTTTTCCGTGAAAGTAAAACAAAGGCAATACCTAAAGGCTCAAAGAGATCAAGATATCTAGTCCGTATATCAAGCTTGGTCTCCCAAGTAGCCTCCTCAACCAGATGATGCCTCCATTTAACCTTCACTGACGGGATCTCCTTAGACCGCAAATGTCAAACCTGCCTGTCCAGAATTTCCACAGGTTCCTCCTTAAAATTCAAAGTCTCATCAAGTTGAACAAACTTCCGCCAAAGCATGTGAGACTCATCAGGAACATATTGCCTCAACATAGAGACATGAAACACATGATAAACACTAGAAAGAGTTGGAGG
>JAJOOO010006672.1:0-32451 GCA_029582685.1 Solanum piurae | reverse complement strand
GTGGAAGTAATTAATTAGTTTTCTACTTTAATTAAGAAAATTATTGTTTTAATTTTTTTAACCAATTTATTTTTCGATTAAACATGAAAAAAGAACCACATATTTTATTTTATTATTAAAAAATAATTTCATATGTACCAAACACCAGTCACATCAATCCTTACCCTTTGTTTTTTCCTTAATTTTTTTTTATTTTGCTCATAAAGAAAATATATATGAAAAACACATTAAAAATAAAATTGTGTTAGTAAATATTAATTTAGTGTCAATTTGTATTTTAAATTTATATCCACTTGACTTTCATGTTCCAATTAGACTCGAAGATCATGTCAATAATATAGGTGATCGCAACGTGCATGATAAAAAAATATTAAATAATTTAAAATAAATTAATCGCTGCTAATAAAAATCTCTGAATCTAATTTCGAGAGCATAAATTACTCTAAAATAAGGGACATAGAGCTTTTAAAAAGGAATAACATAGACATCATTTACATCACTTTTCCTTCCATATTAAGTTTCTTTTTTATTGTCTTTTTTTATTAACCATCACCATCTAATTAAGTTAATTCTATATTCCATTTGCTTTTCAATATCCTCTATTTATTTTCAATTTATATTAGGTCAATTAAATAAACCATTCCATTAAATAAATAATATGTGTTTGCATATAAATTTTAAAGATAATCTAGTTTTTGGACTAAATTGTTTTAAAATTACAGTTTTGAAATTATAATTCTTGGATAAATTTAGTTCATCTGAAAAGTCGGAATAAAATTAATACCAAATTGGATGGAATAAGCTAAGGTAAAATCTCCAAGTATTTATATTATCAACTAAATATATAAATTTTGTTTTAAACTTAATTATGCGATAAACCAACTTATTGTGCATATCGAACGATCTTTTAATACTTAGTTATAGTTAATTAACATACATTCTCGCCTCATTAAATTATTTAACTATAATAAATCCACAAAGGTTTGATATAAAAGTATATAACTTCTTATTACATTGAAATATTTCAAATTAAATAGTGCATTTATTAAACCCAATTAATTAATGTTATAGACTTAATTTACGTTAGGGAGTTGTTAAAGAAGGATATAATTAAACTATAGTAGATGTAAATACTATTTAATATTTATTATTAGTAATTGTGTATTAATATTTGTAAATGACTATAAAAAAGCACAATTAATGTTCAATTTTTTTTTTCTTCATCATAAATATAGGATATACTCCCTCCGTCCACAATTGTTTGTCAGGATAAGGTCATGCACACCCCTTAAGGAAAATTTAATAGTAGGTGTAATTTGACTAATATAACCCTACTATACCAAGAATACCAAAAGTCTACATAACTTTTCAATTGAACTACATTATCATTAAGGGTAGAATTGGAAAAAGGTGATTAATTGTTTCTTGATTGTTTAAATTGACAATTAATCTTGGACATCTATTTTTAGTATACCTGCCAAATAATTGTGGACGGAGGGAGTATAATTCAAAAAATTGAACTTGCCAAAATAGAATAATAATGTCTCACTCCTTTTGTCTTTAATCAAAACAATAAATATAAACTTAATTGGATTGTTAGTGGTTAAGCTTATTCACAAAACACAAATGTAACAACAATAAAGTGTACATAAATCCTATTCTTATCTTAATATTTAAATTTTTGATTTTTAATAATTTTTTGACTCAAATAAATAAATAAAAACACAATATTTATAAACACATAAATAGTAGCAATAACACGATAGTAGAAAAATGGAGCTGCAAGAGACTTCGAGTAATAAAAGAAAACTAAGAATAAGAAATATAGTACAAGTTAAATAATAAACAAATCAGAAATAATACTCTTATTACCAATAGGAAAAACAAGTTTGAAACAATTTTTTACTAGTATTCTGCTAGAATTCTCGACCTCCATCCCCTCCCATTTAATATTATATTCGTAATAACTTAAAAGCTTGTCGTGTACCGTCTCATCATCTTTTCATCATGTGTTTTTGGACAAATCTCTATTTTTTCTCAAATCCTTCAACGTCAATCACTCACTCCACCTTACTAGGGCATCATCTTCTATGACAAGTTCGAACCGTTTCACAAATACAAAAACAAAAATATGAGGAAGAAAACCCTCAAAAAAAGGAAAAAAAGGAAGAAATAAGTAGTAGTTAGGAAATCAAATCAAAACACAAATTTGAATTTAGTCAGATTTTAATGTGCGTATCGAATAAGAATAAGATATATTTCCTTTTTGGTCCATATTCAATATATTTCGTCTTAATTTACGTGGCACAATTCGAATTTCAAAAGTGAAACAATTTAATTTTAATCGTAAATTCAATTATGAAATCTTTATTTTTTTTTTTGAAATAAAGTTTATATACGTGAAAATTACATATTAATAATTCAAGACATAAAGAAAATTTCTAGAAAAATTAGGATAAAAAATATCTTATTTAAATTTTGAAACTCGATACATACCAGATAAATTGAGACGGAGAGAATATGTAATATTCCTGCGTGTAAGGTGCGCTGTCTTTGCTCTTTCCTTTACACCCTCCTTTTCTCCATTCTCTCTCTCTCTGTCTTCAACAATCGACAGCTCCTCTCTCTCTGTTTATCAATTTTTCCCTCTGTATATCTCTCCCCTTCTCTCTCTACATCTTCACATCTCAGATCTGATCAGGTTCGATCTCATATTCATTCAATTAGATCTTTTCATTTGGTATTTTTCGATCAATTTTGTTAATTTCCGTAATCAATTACTATGTTTTTGATGTGATTTGGATTTAGATCTGTAATTTGAGCTATTTAGTTGATTTATTGAAATGGGTTTAGATCACATTTGTGAGTTTTTGTGTAATTTAGATTATGTTTGTTCCCGCTGATTTGAATTGTTTATGAAATGAAAGTGTGAAATTATGTTGGCACCTGAATTATGTTTATTTTTTGTTTTGAAATTCTGGGTTTATGGTTGTTGAGTGCTTTGTGTATGACTTTCCGCAAAATGGGATTTTTTTGGAATTGTTGCGATTGTTAATTCTGTATATTTAGGTCAATGGAATTCTGGGTTTATGCTTGTTGAGTGGTTTGGTTATGATTTTACGCAGAATGGGATTTTTGAAATTGTTGGGGACGTTAATTCGTGGAAATAAATGTAGACTAAAAAGAACATTTTGTATAGTTGATCCTTAAGTAATTTGAGATTGTGGTGTAGTTGGTTGATTGATTTAACATGCCAATATAGAAGGATTCATTTGGTTCTTGGTGTTATGCTGGAAAGTGAATTAATTGAATGTGTTCGGTGATAGGAATAGGATAAAGGGCACGTGGATATAATCGGTTTTGTTTTGTTTCTGCAGACATCACTTGAGTATTTGGCTGCTAAGAATATAATATCCAAATGAAGAAAGCATTTGATCAAACCGTGCGGGACCTGTAAGTTTTTTGTCAATTCAAATCTTACACTTTTTCGAAGTAGCTGGCGTAGAAATATCTCTGCCAGACTAGTTACTTGGCGTTTTTCATATCTCTATCTGCGAATTTTCGTAACGTATGGAGAAAATTGCACATGATTGATTTTGTAGATGTTTAGTCTTTGATTTGCTATGTTGCTAGGACTCTTTAAAAATACCGCAGCACACGTGTTGGAACCTCAAACATGAACCGAACGATATTTTTGAAGAGTCCAAGCAATATAATTGATTTTTTCACTTTGAATCTTTTGTTTATATGCCATTTGTTGCTTTCACTTTTTCCTTGCAGCAAGAGAGGGGTGAATAAAAAGGTTCTTAAAGTCCCTTCAATAGAACAAAAAGTAAGTTCTATTTGTCCATCTCTTTATTATTTTTGTGTACTTTTTGTCAGTGCATGTATTTCATATTCCGGCAGTGCCAAAATATATTGTTTTTAGCAGAAGTTAGAGACTTTATTTAACTGAGGTCAATCTAGGACAGGGATAGACCTACGTCAACATAATCCCATTTTTGAAACACTTAGATAAGTACATGCACTATAATGTAGTATGTCCACTGATTCAAAATTAAGAATACTGCAAATCTTTCGTGTGAGGCTTGAGGTTGCAACTAACTACTTTGGAGGCAAAGAGTGCACAACCTACACATTGAAGAAGTGCATTTTGATTCTGATCCTTTGAGAAATGTTTTAGTAAAGATGTATGCAAAGCAACATCATAAGCCTCTGGAAATATAAAAGAAGAAATCATGGGGAGTAACTACAAAAATGAGATGGTCAAAACCTTTTTATCAAAGAGATGTTCCAAGGTGAAGAACTAATATAGATATTAGATAGTCCTATGAGCCTCTCTCATAGATAGACTTTGAGTTTGCTTTATTGATTCATGGAATAGAGGTTATGGCTTTGAAAGAGACTCACACACTTGTGTTTGCTGAAGAGCTATGTTGCTCGTACTCTCCAAAAATGCTGCCGCACCCCGTGTCGGATCCTCCAAAAGTACACTATTTTTGGAGGATCCAACATGCACCCCACCCATTGGCATTTTTGAAGAGTTTGGGCAACATAACTGAGGAGGCATGTTGCCTGGAACTGAGTGTCATGCCTTGATTCAAGTAGAGCATATTGTTTTTGAAGTGCTTGTTCTAGTTATGCACCAAACATACCTAGTCACCATAGCTAGCCTTTCTTGTGAGATGATTCTCTTTTTTCTGAAACTGTGGTTGTTTTTGAAACTGTGAGACGATTCTCTTTTATGCCACTTAAATAATGTGAATAGCTTTAACAGTATTAAAACCATGAGTGCTTGGCTGCTTGCTCTCTTCTTGCCAATAGTAGTAAAGATATGGCAGTATCAAATCTGTTTTGAGTTCATGGAACACATATTGGTATAATGATAAGATATAAGGAGAAGAAAAAGATCTTCACACAACTTGAGTCTTCTGCAATAATTGACTCTTCCTTGTAGTTCCAGCATTTGTAGCTGTTCTGGTTTGTGGTTGTGTTTAAGTTATTTTTCTTTACTCGGGTTTCTTACCTTATGGAATGTAAGTTTATTCCAGTGCCGCCCTAAGGCCCCCAACAAGCCTAATTGCATGCACAATTTTTTTTTTGTTTGCTGCTGAATAAGTGTTCAAAGTGGACACATGAAAATCTCACTTCTCCTCTCTTTGGCGGACCTCGTCTTCAATATTTTTGGTGTTCAATATGTTAGATGGTAGAAGGGAAGTTATCAAATGAGTAGAAGGTCAAGATACTGTTCTCGAGATTTGATTATCATTCTATTTGGTTTCTTTCAAGGTTCTAGATGCAACTAGCAATGAGCCCTGGGGTCCCCATGGATCACTTCTTGCAGATATTGCTCAGGCTTCAAGGAACTAGTAAGCTTAAGTCATCTTAGTCGATATATATAAAATTTTATTTTAATTTATTTATTATCTATATGTGAGATTCATTTTTTGAAATTTTGCAGTCATGAGTACCAAATGATTATGTCTGTGGTCTGGAAGCGTATCAATGATACTGGAAAAAATTGGCGTCATGTTTACAAGGTTTGTGCTGCTTGAATTTGCTTACTCTTTCTAGCTAAGTTTGGACTTATTATGTCTGATCATGTTTCTTGAATCTTTCTCTGTTCAAGGTTACCCTCTGCCCTCTTTGTTAGACAAAGATACATACAACATGCTTGCTTGCTTTCATGCATTTTAATACACACTAGATGCAAAAGTGCTTCACTATAAATCCTGTATCTAATGTTTGACTATGAATTTCAGGGTTTAACTGTTTTGGAATATTTGGTAGCCCATGGGTCTGAACGTGTCGTAGATGATATACGGGAACATGCTTACCAAATATCTGTAAGTTTCTTCATTCTTGTTAAATTTTTAGTCTTATGAGATATTTTGCCAAATTGTAGAATCTGGGGAAAACAATAAAGTACTGTCTTCATCTTCTCTTTGCCCAGACACTGTCTGATTTTCAATATATCGACTCCAGTGGGAGAGACCAGGGAAGCAATGTCAGAAAGAAATCTCAGAGCCTTGTGGTTCTTATTAATGATAAGGAGAGAATTCAGGAAGTTCGCCAAAAGGCAGCTTCTAATAGGGACAAGTAAGTGTAACATATTTCAGTTGGGTTTCTACAAAAATTCTGCTTCAGTCATATCCATCTCTTCTGCATCTAGTCATGCATGTAGTTTTGCCACAACTAGGAATTCTAGACTTCACATTTCTCACTTCCCCTCCCCTCCCCTCCTCCATGCGGTGTTGTCAAACAGCTGCTTGATATGCTCTTTAACCCTGCACCTGAGATGCAGCTCAGACTAGGAGCTCGGTTCAACAAAACCTTCAAGTGGGGCTCTTGATCTTCGCTTACAGGGCATCAGTAGTTAAAGTCGCCGTCAAAATAATATGTTAATTTGCATACAATATCATTGTTTTTTGTTTTTGAATTTGTCTCTTGTATACAATTAATTTCTTCTTTTTTCCGCTAAGGTGTGCTTTCATTGCATTTTTCTGCACAAAGCCCCAACAAGCAAAGGTGTTTTCTTGCATTTTTCGCCTTCGACAAACCACACCCCTTTCCCCCACAAAAAGATTTTAATAAAATATAAAGGAGTTGTACTTCATCCCCTTTATAAGCATTCCTTTTTTAAGACTACATCTTACTTTATTTGCCAGCATGATATTCTATATTCTCTCCCTAGTTAACTTTATTGGTTAAATATTGTTTCTGTACTTCAATTTACTGGCCCCGGTACCAATGAGTTCCTTGGTTCAAGTGAGATTGTCATGACATAAAACAGTGTATGAGGATGTCTACATTTTCGATAGTGTCTATAATTCAAACCAACATATATTACTAAAATAAGATTTTCTCAACCTTTGGGGAAACATCTGTCTTATGTCTACATGCTATGTATGCTCAAGCATGTGAATATTTGGGAATGCCTAATTCAAGCGTGCCATTATCTGAACAATAAGATTTTTTCACATGCTACTTGTGCACCCAGCTGTCTGTACCCAATATATGTCTTTGTATGATGTCCTGTTTATATAAGTACCTCTGTTTTCTGATGTACCCATTTAGAGTTAAGTGGCCCCTTTTGGAAAGTGAGTTGAATGATATTTCAGATATTAATGAGTCTTGCCTAGTACTTGAATTTGCCTATCAGATATCATTAGCATCAACATTTTAGAAGTGTATTTCAACAAGCTTTGTCTGTTATTAAGGGATGAAAAGAATTTCTGGTACTTCTCAAAAGGGAGAGAGAGGGAGAGTATTAAAATCAACTTGTTAAAAAGCTCAAGTTCTAGCTATTTGTATTTAGGGACATTTCAAATATTATGAAGTCGACGTTCATTTCAAATATTATGAAGTCGACGTTCATTTCAAAGTGCTCATCTTTTATAGTTTAAAGAATTAATTTCTTGTAGATACAATAGTATCACAAAAAATTGGGTATACCTATGACTGTTCTAAGCTATACGTATGACTATGTTCTGATGACAACCGTAGCCATTTAATTCTAATTTTATTGGTACTGTCTACAAAGCTAATGTGTTCTGACAAATTTTATCATCTTGATAGATTCCGCAACACGTCAACTGGCGGTATGTATCGCCCTGGTTCACAATCAGGTTCAGGAGGATATGGTGACAGATTTGATGAGGATCGTTATGGAGGAAGAGATGAAGAAAGAAATGGTTATGGGAGGGAAAGGGAATGGGGCTACAGAGATGAAGACAAAAATGGCAGATATGGAGACTCAAACAGCCGTGATGGGGATCGCTATGGTAGAGATTATGATGACCACAGCCGAGATGGAAACAAGGATGATGATTATCGTGGAAGAAGTCGGAGCACTGATGATTATAATTATGGATCAAGAAGTAGAAGTTCTGACCGGTACAGGGATCACACCAATGATGACGATGGTCAATATTCTTCTAGGTTTGTCTTCTCACCTTTTGTTTAAATAAGGGCATGATTTTTGTAATTTTGTTACTAGTTATATGATTCTAATAGAAATGAATAGAATTCTGCAAACCAGGGTATTTTCTGTTGCCATTACTCTGAAATTGATGTGTATTATCTCTGCACATTTATTAAGTTTTTGATCCTTGCCTGTGACATTAATTTGATCATCATGACCAACAAAGGAAGTGGTGCTAGAGCTGAGGCTCGTTCTCAGGATGGATGGTGTTATTATTGTGCTCTAATAGTTATTCTAATATAATTTCGTCATTAAGTATTGTTTTATAGAAAATGGTCTTATTTATTTGCCAAGGTTTACATTTTTTATTCAACTGTTGTGAGTAGGCCGCTTGAAAGGAGGTTTTCTGAGCAGAACCTTAGTGCACCTCCTAGTTATGAGGAAGCTGTTGGTGGTTCACACAGCCCAACACATAGTGAAAGGTAATAGTTGTGAAAAAGGATCCCTTTTTCCCCATTTATTTCCTTGAAATTTTTATATTGATGTTGTTATCATATGTCAAAAGGGATGTAGAAACTTCTTCAGCATCTGCGCCCAAATCTTCTTCTCCTCATGCAAGTGCCAGTCCGAGCCCAGCCACTGTGCCTGCTCCTGCACCAGCTACTGCTCCACCACCAGCTCCAGCCGCAGCTACTGCTTCGCCACCATCTCCAGCAGCAGCCCCTGCCCCACCACCAGAAAACACGGTTGCTGAGAGTTTTGATGAATTTGATCCCCGTGCATCTTTTACAGCAGGTAAAACAACCCTCACCAAGGAGCAACTGCCAAATTAGTGCTTGATGTTTGAGGCGATACTGGTTTTCCATTTTGTTTTCAGTAACTAGATTTCCTTTTGGATGTAGTGTTTTGAGAAAGTAACTTGCACTTTATCTGCCGGTCAAATCATGCTGCAGGAAATGTTACTTGATTGAATAAACAATTGGGACAAACCAAACTCTAAAAGTTATGATTTTGTTAAAAGTATTAGAAAATTCAAATGTGTTAACATATTTTTGGTAGAGGTGGCTGAAGTTGGAAATTGCATGTTTGTTATAGAAAGGAAAATTAAAATACACAGGATGTTTTTAGACATAGGCTGTGTTGGTACAGGTATAACTTGTGTATTCTATTAAGATAGTCCCTCTTTTTGCACAAGGAGAATTATTACAGTATATATCTTTTTAAGACCCACCTTTTCACTCAATTTCTGTTCCTTAGAAACCAAACGTATGCCCACTTCATTTACATGCACCTTTTATCTTCTCATCTTAATAATGCCCTGTCAGTCTTTAACTTGAGTTCTGTCAGCAGAAAAAGAATCTTATTTGAGGATACCCTCTGCAAAGAGCCTTAATGCATTATTTATTGCTGTAATACCAAACTGAAGTTTGCATTGGAACTGAGTGACTTTAAGGATCAATGTCCTCTATTGTGTATGTATATAAACTAATTTCATCAGGACTGAGCACAAGATTGTAAGGTGTTACCAGCAATTTGATGAAAGATCCTCAGATTTCCTTTGTAGAGCACAAGCAAATTGCTCTGTTGTGTATTCAAGCTAATTTCACTAGTACTTCGAACAAGATGATTTGTTTACCATTCTAATGCAAGTAACTTTTCTCCTGTATGAGCAGCTCCCCCAGTTCCATCAAATGGTCCTGTGTCAACTACTTCTGGTGGCGAAATCGATTTACTTGGTTCCTTATGTGATCCGTTCTCCAACGCATTAGCCCTTGTACCGGCAGCTTCGAGTGCCTCTGAGGTTAATCCATCTGGGACCACTGGTACTGAGACCACGTTTGGGGAAGCATCATCAGTATCTACTGGTTCTAACCAGGTGGATAAACCAATACATTTGATGTCTTAACCATCTGTTTTGTGTTGCAACATATACGATTCTGCCCTTCCACAATTTACTTACTGAATGAAATATGTGCTTTTCTTGCAGATGTTCGAGGATCCTTTTGGTGATGGTCCTTTCAGGGCTATGACCTCGAATAACGTGCAAACTCATCTGCAGAATACTACTCCATCTTTCCATCCTAATCCAAATCAAAGCCCTGAGCTTCCTCAATCAGCCCCTCAGGGTGCTGAGGTCTCAAATGCACCATATAGTCAGTTTGCTCCAACTAATATGCAATATGCTCAGCAGGAGCTGTCCACCTCGAACCAGGAGATTGATATCCTGGCTGATATTCTCCCACCATCCGGTCCTTCACCTCCTGGTGATCATGCAATCCCACGTGTCCAACCTGCAACACAGACAGGTTTTGAATCTTATGGTGGACCAACTACACAACAGACAGGTTACATGGCACCTCCTGGCCAGGCTGGAGCACTGACAGTTTTTGCAGCTCAACCTGGCCAACAGTCTCCACAAACCAGTTTCCCAATTCAAGGTCAAACTGCATCTCCAGTGGGCTTTTCTGGTCAAGCAAACAATTCTCCATCTTATGGAGGCTACCCAGCTCAACCTGGTCAAGCATCACAGACTGGTTTTGGACCCACAGGTGGTCAACCCACATCTGGTTTCCAACCTGCCGCAGGTTACTTTCCACAGTCTGGTTATCAGATTCCTGCCGGCTCTTCTGTGCAGAGCAATGCCAATGCTGGTGGTTACAACACAGGATTTGGATCTACAGGTCCATTTGGTAACCAAATGGGTCAAACATCTGCTGGACAACCCTACCTTTCACAGCCAACTGGCGCAACCCACATGCAGTCACAAATGCATCTTCAATCTTCACAAATTCAAACAAGTAATGCTCTAGTGCTGACACAAACTACTCCAGCTTCGACAGCTCTTGTCGCCAACACCCAACCAGCCAAAGACAAATTCGAGACGAAGTCTACCGTTTGGGCAGATACATTGAGCCGTGGACTGGTCAATTTGAACATTTCTGGATGTAAGTGTTTTCTTTTGTGATCTATGTGAATATCTTTTCTTTGTTCCCTTGTCATGACATTGCAATTTTTGTTATGCAGCTAAAACAAATCCATTAGCTGATATCGGAGTTGATTTTGATGCTATTAATCGCAAGGAGAAAAGGATGGAGAAACCCAGTACAGCCCCTGTGATCTCTACTGTTAACATGGGCAAAGCAATGGGTTCAGGTACCGGAGTTGGCCGAGCTGGTGCAGGTGCACTACGGGCTACATCAAACCCAATGGCTGGTTCTGGTATGGGCATGGGCATGGGTATGGGTATGGCTGGTGGTGGCGCTGCAGGGGGTCCTGGCATGGGAGCATACGGAGGAGCGAACCAGCCTTATGGCGGCATGGGGATGAACAGACCTATGAACAACATGGGCATGGGAATGAACATGGGTCAAGGATTTCAGATGCAACAGCCTTCCGGATTCCCCCCTGGACCTGGAGCTCCCATGCAGGGAGGTTACAATCCCCGAATGGGCATGGGTCCCTATGGCCAACAACCATATGGTGGAGGATACCAATGAAATTTTGCCCAATTCTGAAAGTAAGAAACCTTTGTGTCATATTATCCGGAATGTTTCTTAGTCGGTAAGCCTATTGAACTCACCCTCTGTTGTAGAGTTGATACTTTTCGGGTGCCTGTAGTTTTCCATGATAAAAGTTATAGAGGAGAGTATATGTTGATTCCTTCTTCAACGTTGTTCTGCAATTGCATTTCCATTTATCTGCCATTTGGGGTCAAAGATTGCTCGCAAGACCCCTCATAATGTTTTGCTGTTGTGCCTTTGTACACACTCGAGGATCACTTGTCTCCGGTGTTCCTCTTTTTGCCATATATACACGTGTAGAATTTTTTGAACTCGCGATTACTGAAATTGTACTTGCTGAACTCATGCATTTGATGATTATTCTTGTATCTCTTATTCACTGCTTCTTGTTGCGTATAATTTGTAAGCTACACACTTTTCTTTTACTTTGATACTTTTCAGTGATCAAACATCAGGTGCAGGTGAGTTTCTTTCTTTGTGATTGTGAATGTGAATATGAGTATGGCAGTTACAGACTATTACTTTGATAAGATATTAAAGGTGCCAACCAAGTGTGAAATAAATTGGTTATATATGAAGGAATTTGAAAGCAACAAGTTGCTTACACATATATTGCCAATAATATAAAAAGAGAATTTCAAATTGAAAGCACAAAGGATAACATAGTTAAAGATTTTGTGGTTTGGACACATGAAGAGGTTTATGAATGTGCTAGTAATAAAGATATGATTAGATAGCACATGACATAATTTTTATTTATCGAAGACATGACCCCGAAAGGTTGAGGATTAGAGTAGCCACCTCCTCTCCTCATTATTAGTAACTACTAATTACTAGTATTATTAATTTGCAATCCTGAAGGTCAAACAACCTCTCTACCTCACAAAACGTCTCGAGTATACAAATGTATATGATCTAACAGTCGATATTTGAAAACTCATACTATAAGCAATTTGTCAACATTGAACCCGTATGTCAACTTTACCTGCAAATTAATATAAATAAAAAACCTTAGTGAATCAACTCCAAGCACTCTAGCATTTGATTTTTTATTTATTCAACAAACATTTAACTAAGAAGAAAAATATTAATCTAAGTGAAAAGAGTACGCAATTATTATTGAAAAATGTAACTTATTTGGCCGCTAAAATTGTCACCTTTAACACCTCCATCAAAGAGTACCTATAAGCCATGGCAAAACTTCTAGTAATATGATTTAGGTATTGTGTAGTCAGGAGAGGTAGAGGGCAGGCCGTAGAGAAATTTGGGGGCGGAGGTGAATTAAGTATGACATGATATGACATAGCTTACTGAGGACATGACCACAAATAGGAAGATATGGAGGTCGAAGATTAATTGGTAATTTTGAGTTTTTGTATCTCTGTAGTATTATGATTTAGGTATCACATAGTTTCTTTTTCTCCAACATGCGTTAATATCTGCGTTAATATCTGTTGCTACACTTGTTTTGTACATTGCTATTTTGTTCTCTCTTTTTCTTTCTTACTTTTTCTTCATTGCTGACATTTTTTTTAGCCGAGAGTCTATCAAAAACAACCTCTCTATATGCCTCACAAAAATCTAATTGTGGGCCGCTTTTGATAGATTTACAATATAAATAATTTGGGGGTGATTGGAGATTCTTGATTATTTTGCATCACATTGGATTAGTCAAGAAAGTGAAAACTTACTAATAAATCAACATGAATATGAATAAACAAATTTGTAACATGTTTGCAAAGGGAACAAGACAAAACAATGAAAAGAACAAATTTCATCTTTTATTGATTTGGTGCATAAAGCACATGAAGATACACAAAACAAGTTGTTATAACTAATGGAAAATGAATAAATTAAAGCTTTGAAATATCAAAGTCAGATACACCTCAAAGGACCACTAACAAATTATTTTCTTCCTATGAGGAATAATTAATTAAGTTGTTGAAGCTTCCACCAAGAAGATACAATGATAACAATGTGCAAGAAGGCCACAAGAGAAGAAGAAACAAATTGCTCCATGTTAACTGCTTCATGCCAATGATGTTTGGAGCTTCTCCTCAAACCAGGATCTGAAAAATGAAAAATGAAACACAATGTTAGAGCCTTAATTGAATTATAAGAAGAATAAAAGTTTGATCTCATAGGAAAAATAGAAAGAGTTACTTACTTAATTGGTTATGGAGAATGGCTAAGCTCGTTTTAGAACTTAGTAGTGGGTTGGAGGTGGTGGAGAGGCGTAAATGTATACTGGTGGAGGAGGTGATTTCACGGGTGGAGGAGGTGATTTCACGGGTGGAGGAGGTGAGTTGTAGTAGTAGGGGGGAGGAGGAGATTTTACTGGTGGAGGTGGAGAGTGGTAATAGTAGGGAGGTGGAGGAGAAGGTGACGGTGGAGGTGGTGACTTGTAGTAGTAGGGTGGAGGTGGTGATGGGGATGGTGGAGGAGGAGACTTGTAGTAGTAGGGTGGTGGAGGTGATGGTGATGGGGGTGGTGGAGACTTGTAGTAGTAAGGTGGTGGAGGAGATGGCGATGGGGGTGGAGGAGACTTGTAGTAGTATGGTGGAAGGGGAGAAGGTGATGGTGGCGGTGGGGACTTGTAGTAGTAAGGTGGTGGAGGAGACGGTGATGGTGGGGGTGGGGACTTGTAGTAGTATGGTGGTGGCGGAGATGGCGATGGCGGTGGTGGAGACTTGTAGTAGTATGGTGGAGGGGGAGAAGGTGATGGTGGCGATGGGGACTTGTAGTAGTAAGGTGGTGGAGGAGACGGTGATGGTGGGGGTGGGGACTTGTAGTAGTATGGTGGTGGCGGAGATGGCGATGGTGGTGGTGGAGACTTGTAATAGTATGGTGGAGGAGGAGATGGTGATGGTGGTGGCGGTGATTTATAATAGTATACATGTGCAGGTTTTGGTGATGGTGGTGGAGGAGACTTGTAGTAGTAAGGAGGTGGGGGAGAAGGTGATGGTGGTGGTGGTGGTGACTTATAATAGTATACCGGCGCAGGTTTTGGTGATGGCGGTGGTGGTGATTTATAATAGTATACAGGTGCAGGTTTTGGCGATGGTGGAGGTGGAGATTTATAATAGTAAGGCGGTGGAGGGGATGGTGATGGGGGTGGTGGTGATTTATAATAGTATACCGGTGCAGGTTTTGGTGATGGTGGAGGTGGAGATTTGTAATAGTAAGCAGGTGGTGGTGGAGATTTATAAACGTATGTCGGGGTTGGGGGAGGTGGTGACTTGTACACATACTTTGGTGATGGAGGAGGTGGTGACTTATAAACATAAGTCGGTGATGGAGGTGGAGGAGATTTATAATAGTATGGAGAAGGTGTAGGCTTGGGTTTTAGGCATTCTGCATAAGGTGTCTTTGAGCCATAAGCAAATGATTTTGCATAGAGAACAACTTCATATTTATTCTTTGACTTCACTTTGAGGTTAGCACCCTTTATTCCCCAATGAAGATTTGTAGGAATGCTACACTTTGAATCCTTAGGAGCATTGTGGAGTTTAGCCTTGCAAGCCTTTGCTCCATATTTGTGATATTCAAATCCTTCAACTGTGATGCTAAATTTACCATTGTTCTTAGTGGTACCATAACTCACAATTTTCTTGTCACCAGCTTTGCAAGTTACCTCAACAACAACATCTAATTCATAGAAAGAAAAAATAATACTTAATTAATACTAAAAATAAATTGACTTTACAAAGACACTTCTAATGATGAATAGTAAACTGTAAAGAATAAAAAAATTGAAATAAATTGAAGTAAATCATATATTTGTACCTTTGAGGTGCTTCTTAGCATGAGACTTTTCTGGGTATTCCTTATCATAGCATCTAAAACAGTAAACTTTTCCAACAACCTTGACCACAAAGTGATGATGTGGAGGATAATAGTGAGTAGGTGGTGGTGGGGAAGTGTAGTAGTATGGTGAAGGAGGAGATTTCTTTGGTGGCGGAGGAGAGCTGTAGTAGTATGGTGGAGGAGGCGACTTAGCTGGTGGTGGAGGTGAAGTGTAGTGATATGGTGGAGGAGATGATTTTTTTGGTGGTGGAGGAGAGTTGTAGTAGTATGGTGGAGGAGGAGACTTCTTCGGGGGTGGTGGAGAACTATAGTAATATTGTGGTGGAGGTGACTTCTTGGGTGGGGGTGGGGAGTTGTAGTAGTAAGGTGGGGGTGGTGAAGACTTAGGAGGTGGTGGAGATTTATAGTAGTAGGGTGGTGGAGGTGACGGTGATGGTGGTGGAGGAGATTTGTAATAGTAAGGTGGTGGTGGAGAAGGCGAAGGAGGTGGTGGAGATTTATAGTAGTATGGTGGCGGTGGTGAAGGCGAAGGAGGTGGTGGAGATTTATAGTAGTATGGTGGCGGTGGTAAAGGTGAGGGTGGTGGTGGAGATTTGTAATAATATGGTGGCGGGGGTGATGGTGAAGGTGGTGGAGGAGATTTATAGTAGTATGGTGGAGGTGGTGATGGTGACGGGGGAGGTGGAGACGTATACACATATGGTGGTGGTGGAGAGGGAGATGGAGGTGGTGGAGACTTGTATACATATGGTGGTGGTGGAGAGGGCGATGGAGGTGGTGGAGACTTATATACATATGGTGGTGGTGGAGATGGTGAAGGAGGAGGTGGAGACGTATACACATATGGTGGTGGTGGAGATGGAGAAGGAGGAGGAGGTGATTTATAGACATATGGAGGAGGGGGAGAAGGTGAAGGAGGAGGTGGTGATTTGTACACGTAAGGTGGAGGTGGAGAAGGAGAAGGAGGTGGTGGGGACTTGTACTCATACGCGGGAGGAGGTGGAGAAGAATATACATAAGGGTCAGCCGACACTACATTAGCAACAACCAACACGGCCAACGCCACTAAGATCAGCCACGAACGACGACCCCTCGTGGGGCCGCCACCGTTAAACTTCATTTTTCACCGGAAAACACCACCACCAATCCCTCAAATATGGCTACAAAAATCTCCAAAAACTTGAAGAAAAAAGAGAGAAAGACTTTAGTGTTATAGTTGAGAAGTGATGAATTTAGTTGATTGAGTGTACAAAGTATTTATAGTAACATTTTATGAATAACTACGTAGCTGTTATAGAGTTGTCAACAAGTGACCAATTCAATTTATCTGATTGTTAATCAATGATTAAAAATATTAAGAACTTAAAACAGCTATACTATTTTTTTTATTTTTTTTGAAGTCCATTACTATATCACTTTGATTAATTTTCCATGCAACTTCTTTAACAAGTAAATATAAACATATCATAAAATGGTTTAAGGCAAGTGAGTGCTAATTTAAAATTATTTCCACTTCTCTTGCATTTTTGAACTTTTTGTTTTGTCTCATATAGAGTGAGATCTCACAATTAGTTGTGTTTTTCTATTTACAAATAATTATTCATTATGTAGCATGTTCTTTTGCATAACATTATGGAATATCAGGAGGGGATGAGCTCGAGTTCGAATCTTAGGAATGAAGAAATTATTGATAGGGAGATGTTTCCCTTTAATGGTCCTATGCATCGAAAATTTAAATTAGTTGAGCCAATAAATTCCTGTCTTGATTTAGAGTACAAATTATTTGTAAATTGTTGACAAAAAATTTAATTTAGAATACAACAATTTTTTTAAGATTGAAATGTTTCAACAATTACAAATGGAAGTACTCTAAAATGCTACAAATAAAATTGATACATTATTTAGTTTGATATATATCTTTATACTTAATTTCTGTCATTTTTATGCTATACAATGTTAGTTTAGTTACATTGCTTGTGGAGACTTGGTATCATGACACACACAAATCAAGAAATGGTCCGAATTTAATTCAGTCATTTTTAATAGGGAGCGTTTTATTCTTCAATATAAAATATTTTTACGTGAATTTGAGTTATCGAACTTCAAAACATAAATCAGAATACATGACCAGATGGAAAACCCCTAAAATTAAATTAAAAATTACCTAATCATGTTTGTTTTGTTTATTTCACATTTCTGAATTGTAAGTGTATATAATTAATAAGAGAATATTTCTGTCATTTTTGTTTAATTACAGGGAATATTGGATATTAGTTCCGACATTATACTAATTTAAAATTACATGCCGACATAAGTTCAATTATTTCCTTAGTTGACTTTAATTTCCTCCCAAATTGTTACTTTATTTTATTTTATTTCTTAATGAGGATATTATATGTTTATTCCCTCAATTACTAATGAATTTTGGTTTTGACCCTTATAATATTAGATGAAACACATTCAACTTTCAATGAGTTAAAAGTGGATTTATCTCTTTATGTACCGAAATATGCGATTTTTAATCTATTTTCAGAACTATATTATCCTCAAATATGAAGTAACAATAAAAATTTAAAATAACATATTGATATTGAATAAGTTAACTCTTAATAATTCACTAATTTATTGAAGTTCAATGTCAGATTGATCAAAAGTGCATATATGATCAATTGATTGGACCACAAATAATTAAGGATCAAACTATATATTTACATATTTTGTAACTATATTTTTTTTTCTTATATAAGTATTTTCATTGTAATAATATTTTAAAATGCATGTGAATTCTCAATGATGAGATCAACTACATGTGGATGCAATACTTATAATTTTTTTTGCAGCTTTTTATTGGTCCAATATATTGAGCAAAATGGTTCATCAAAAGCATAGAACAAACTAGAAATGGATTTTTATCCTTTTAGGGCGCATTATGCTGGAAAATTTTATATGATTTATTTTTATTTTTTTGATGCTTGGTTGTAAGAGAATATTTTGGCATTATACATAAATATGATTTTTAATTTGGCTTCAATTGATATTTATGTCCTTCAATTTTGGGTGTATATAAGTAACCACTCAAACTTGTACAAAATTGAACAAGCAGATACATACCTCATACATGACGTCCTATATGACAATTTGCATCCTACATGTGGCATCCTACGTGTAATATGTCACATAAGACGCGTGAGTCTACTTGAAGTTTTTAAGTGTCTACTTGTGCGCACTCAAAATTTGAGGATATAAATATCAATCAAAATCAAATTAAAAAATACATTTATATTTTATGCCAAATATTTTTTCTCCAACATGACTTTTTTCACTTTTAGGTTTAAGTCATTTTCCTTCATAATTATAATGATTCCGAATTTTGAATCGCTATTTTATTCAGTACTTTGTTATTATTGATCTTCATAATTATAATGATTCCGAATTTTGAATCGCTATTTTGTTCAGTACTTTGTTATTATTGATGAATTTTGCTTGTGAAAAATAATACAGTAGTTGTTATGAAGATATATATCATTTGAGACCAAATTAATCTTCTTATTGATTTGTGCACAAACTAACAACATACAATTTAATTTGTAGGAATGAATAAAATGAGGATATCCTCAATACAAACAATAAATTACAAAGAAATAAACACTATGAAGCATTGTTCCATTGACGCTTGAATCTTCTCCTCGAGAAGCCATCATAATTTATTTTGTGCTTCAAACTAAAACCTGAAAAGAAACAACCAAAACGAAAATTAGAGCCATAATTTAAAGAAAAGAAATAGACAAAATTAATCTATATATGAAAAAGAATCACAATTCAAATGTCAACTCACTTGATTGATTGTGGAGAATGATTGAACTCTTGAAGTTTCTTAGTAGTGGATGGGAGGTGGTGGTGAAGCGTAAATATATACTGGTGGAGGAGGTGATTTCACGGGTGGAGGAGGTGAGCTATAGTAATAAGGAGGGGGAGGAGACTTTACTGGTGGAGGGGGAGAGTGATAGTAGTAAGGAGGTTGTGGAGAAGGTGATGGTGGAGGAGGTGACTTGTAGTAGTAGGGTGGGGGTGGTAACGGGGATGGTGGTGGAGGAGACTTGTAGTAGTAGGGTGGTGGAGGAGATGGTGATGGAGGTGGTGGTGACTTGTAGTAGTATGGTGGAGGGGGAGAAGGTGATGGAGGAGGAGGAGACTTGTAGTAGTAGGGTGGTGGAGGTGATGGTGATGGTGGTGGTGGAGACTTGTAATAATAGGGTGGTGGAGGAGACGGTGAAGGTGGTGGTGGTGACTTATAGTAGTATGGCGGTGGGGGAGATGGTGACGGTGGTGGAGGAGACTTGTAGTAGTAGGGTGGTGGGGGAGATGGTGACGGTGGTGGTGGTGACTTATAGTAGTATGGTGGTGGAGGAGAAGGTGATGGGGGAGGAGGGGACTTGTAGTAGTACGGTGGTGGAGGAGATGGCGATGGTGGTGGTGGGGACTTATAGTAGTATGGTGGAGGAGGTGAATGAGATGGTGGTGGTGGAGACTTGTAGTAGTAAGGTGGGGGTGGTGATGGTGACGGGGGTGGTGGTGATTTATAATAGTATACATGTGTAGGTTTTGGTGATGGTGGAGGTGGAGACTTGTAGTAATAAGGAGGTGGTGGAGACTTAGTTGGTGGTGGTGGAGATTTGTAATAGTAAGGAGGTGGAGGTGATGGTGATGGTGGTGGTGGTGATTTATAATAGTATACAGGTGAAGGTGAAAGTTTTGGTGATGGTGGTGGTGGAGACTTATAAACGTATGTCGGGGTTGGGGGAGGTGGTGACTTGTACACATATTTTGGTGATGGAGGAGGTGGTGACTTATAAACGTAAATCGGTGTTGGAGGTGGAGGTGATTTATAATAGTATGGAGTAGGTGTAGGCTTGGGTTTTAGGCATTCTACATAAGGTGTCTTAGAACCATAAGCAAATGGTTTTGCATAGAGAACAACTTCATAACTATTCTTTGATTTCACTTTGAGGTTAGCACCCTTAATTCCCCAATGAAGGTTTGTAGGAATGCTACACTTTGAATCCTTAGGAGCATTGTGGAGTTTAGCCTTGCAAGCCTTTGCTCCATATTTGCTATATTCAAATCCTTCAATTGTGATGCTAAACTTGCCATTGATCTTAGTGGTACCATAACTTACAATTTCCTTGTCACCAGCCTTGCAAGTCACTTCAACAACAACACCTAATTCATGTATAAAAAAGAACTAATACATTAGTTAACATGAAAATAATTGAGTTGTTAATAGATTATCGATTATTTTAGATCTTTTAAAGCTTTATGTTTTCCACTTTTGAAAACAAACATTGTTTCTTGAGCGTAGTACAAAATTATAAAGTTTATGGTACCTTTTAGATGTTTCTTGCCATGAGACATTTCTGGATGCTTCCAATCATAACATCTAAAACAATAGACTTTGCCAACAGCTTTGACCACGAATTGATGATGTGGAGGATAGTAGTGAGTTGGTGGTGGTGGTGAAGTATAGTAGTATGGTGGGGGAGAAGACTTCTTTGGTGGTGGTGGTGGAGACTTGTAGTAGTATGGAGTTGGAGGTGACTTAACTGGTTGTGGTGGGGAACTGTAGTGATATGGTGGAGGAGGTGATTTCTCTGGTGGCGGCGGCGAGGAGTAGTAGTATGGAGGAGGTGGTGACTTAACAGGTGGTGGTGGAGAAGTGTAGTGATATGGTGGGGGAGGTGATTTCTTTGGTGGTGGTGGTGAGGAGTAGTAATATGGTGGAGGGGGAGACTTCACTGGTGGTGGTGGTGAAGTGTAATAGTACGGGGGAGGAGGTGATTTAGTAGGTGGTGGTGGAGACTTGTAGTAGTATGGTGGGGGTGGTGATGGTGGATGAGGAGACTTGTAGTAGTATGGTGGTGGTGGTGATGGTGATGGAGGAGGTGGAGACTTGTAGTAATAAGGTGGTGGGGGAGAAGGAGAAGGTGGCGGTGGAGACTTGTAGTAATAAGGTGGTGGGGGAGAAGGAGAGGGTGGTGGCGGAGACTTATAATAATATGGTGGGGGTGGTGATGGTGAAGGTGGTGGTGGAGATTTGTAATAGTATGGTGGTGGAGGCGACGGTGAAGGTGGAGGCGGAGACTTGTAGTAATATGGAGGTGGTGGTGAAGGTGATGATGGAGGAGGAGATTTATAGTAATATGGTGGAGGTGGAGATGGTGATGGAGGTGGTGGAGACTTATACACATAAGGTGGAGGTGGAGACGGTGAGGGAGGTGGTGGAGACTTATAAACATATGGAGGCGGGGGAGAAGGTGAGGGAGGAGGTGGAGATTTGTACACGTAAGGTGGTGGTGGAGAAGGAGAAGGAGGAGGTGGTGACTTGTACTCATACGGTGGAGGTGGTGGAGAAGAGTATACATAAGGGTCTGCCGACACTACATTAGCAACAACCAATATAACCAATGCCGTTAAGATTTGTGGCAAATATTGACGACCCTTGGCAGGGCCGCCACCTTGAAGCCTCATTTCACCGGAAAATTACACCACCTACCCCCAAATGTGGCTAGTTAGAGGAAGAAGAAAGGATATAACCTATAGTTTTTTAGTTGAGAAGTGATGCCTTTTGGGGATTCATTAGCCTATGTATTTATAGTAACACTTCATAGGAAGTAGCCTTTGGTATAGAGCTGTCTAAGGGACTAATTCACTTCTTCTAATTGATAATCATTGACTTAAAATATAGTAAAATCCATTTCTTGATCACTTTGAATATTTCCACAATATCTATATAACAAGTTGTAGTAACAATTATATTACCTGCTACAAAGAGACACAAATGCCATAAAATGTTGTATTGGAAAATGATTGCTAACTTTTAATATTTCCACTTTCTTTCCATTAAACATATATTTTGATTTTCCTGCACATGTTGCCTCAATGAACACTGAGATCTCATAATAATGGTCCTTTTGGTTTAGCTGTTGTGGTTGACTTTGAACTAATAGAGATGGACCTAAGATTTTAATTTTATGAGAACGTGCTGTTTTTAGGACGGCAACTTCACATGCTAGTAAATTTATGTTTTGAACATATTTATTTTAACAGATTTACATCGTCAATATCCTGAAGGTTACCTCCGCCCCTAACTTTGGATATGTATATACATGTATATTAGGAAAGTTTCATAGTACAATGAATGTTGATGGCTAAGAAATTAACACTACAAATTTGTGAATATTCATAAGCAAAAGGATTAAAAGTGCACATTCAAGTCATTGACAGTTGTAAATGCTAATTAGTCATGTATCAACAGGACTAAAATTTAAACATTTCAATAATCGAAGGATCAAAAGTGTTAATCTATGATTCTATTTTTTTTATTGAAGAAGACCTCAATAGCCAGTTAATACAGTGTCATAAACACCTCTTAATTAGGTAAGAGAATGATTGTTTCAAAGTCCAAGGTTTAGGTAATTACGTGGTCTAGTTGCTAAATAATGAGGAAAATATGGAACCACCATGTGATTTTCATAATTTGATACCATTGCCAAATCCAAATTGAATTAGAAAAATTGATTGACGACTATTCGTTATCCGTTAAACTTTTGATCTAAGATTATCATTTAATGCCCTAGACCCTTATCGAAGCTCCACACCTTGAAGTATTTTTAAATCAATCTCCAAAAATTAAGTGTTAAAATTTAGGCCCTTTTTAAGCATTTGGACAAGTGCATCCACTTATTTTATGGTCAAACTACACATATAGCCCATTTCAAGACCTAATATCTTTTAAGCACTTTAAATCAACTTTAGGCGAGTTTGACTTTCAAATATATATGTTTTAAGTTTGACTTGGTAAAACTTAGATATATTCACATGAGGTTCATGCATATATGATTGAACTTCATGCATTTGTGTATGGAGATCTCGGATCTCATGCATTTATTTTGTCTAAATCTTATATCATATCGTATGTTTGTAAACATATTTCAAACATTATTACAAAATGTTATGGAGCCTTACATCAAGCTTATAATAATGTTAATTTTTAGTTGGTGTTCAAATTTACTCCGTAAAATCTTGTATATAAGAACTTTCGAAAGAAGATAACTAGTTTTTTTCAATAATACTCGCTTGATTTAACTTGCGCTTCAAGCTTGAAACAACAATAACTATTTTAATATATATTAAAAGCCGCGCTCTTAATTGGCTACATATATATATGCAAAGTTTAAAAGAAGATAGTTGCACCTTAGATGATGCTGTGTAAATAGCCTCGACTCATTTGTTGAAAAAAAAGTAGTGAATATAACAAAATTAATCATTTTATTCATGATTTGTACACGAAGTACAAAGTACAAGAAAACAACATAGAATAACTAATAGGAAATGAATGGATAAATGAATAAAACATCAAAGCTCATATACATTCAAGAACCAATAACTAATAACTTATTGTAAGGAATAATTAAGTTATTGAAGCTATTTCTCCATGAACAAGCAGTGAGAAGTTGAAGCAAACTGTCATGAAGTATCAATCTTCCAATTGTAAAATAGAAGATCTCATTCAATAAATTAATTGATTTCTGCCATTGAAGTTTGAATCTTTCCTTCAAGAAACCATTCTTTATTTTGTGCATCAAATTGAAATCTGAATAGAAAAAACCAAATAGAAGATTAGAGGTTTATTTGGAATAAAGAAAAGTCTTGGATAAAAAATAACAATTCAAATAGCTACTCACTTGATTGATTCGGGAGAACGGTTGAGCTCCTAGAAATACTTAGTAGTGAGTTGGAGGTGGTGGAGAAGCATAAATGTATACTGGTGGAGGAGGTGATTTCACGGGTGGAGGAGGTGAGTTGTAGTAATAGGGTGGAGGAGGAGACTTTACCGGTGGAGGTGGAGAGTGGTAGTAGTAAGGTGGTGGAGGAGAAGGCGATGGTGGAGGAGGTGACTTGTAGTAGTAGGGTGGGGGAGGTGATGAGGATGGTGGTGGAGGAGACTTGTAGTAGTAGGGTGGTGGAGGAGATGGGGAAGGTGGTGGTGGTGACTTGTAGTAGTATGGTGGAGGGGGAGAAGGTGATGGAGGTGGTGGTGGAGGAGACTTGTAGTAGTATGGTGGTGGAGGTGATGGTGATGGTGGTGGTGGAGACTTGTAGTAGTAGGGTGGTGGAGGAGATGGCGATGGTGGTGGTGGTGACTTGTAGTAGTAGGGTGGTGGAGGAGACGGCGATGGTGGTGGTGGTGATTTGTAGTAGTATGGTGGTGGTGGTTTTGGTGATGGTGGAGGTGGGGACTTGTAGTAGTATGGTGGTGGTGGAGATTTCGTTGGTGGTGGAGGAGATTTATAGTAGTATGGTGGTGGGGGTTTTGGTGATGGTGGTGGTGGAGACTTGTAGTAGTAAGGTGGTGGTGGTGATTTTGTTGGTGGTGGGGGTGATTTGTAATAGTATACTGGTGTAGGTTTTGTTGATGGTGGTGGTGGAGACTTGTAGTAATAATGAGGTGGCGGAGACTTAGTTGGTGGTGGCGGAGATTTGTAAAAGTAAGCAGGTGGTGGTGGTGACTTGTACACATACTTTGGTGATGGAGGAGGCGGTGACTTATAAACATAAGTCGGTGATGGAGATGGAGGAGATTTATAGTAGTATGGAGCAGGTGTAGGCTTGGGCATTTTGCATTCGGCATAAGGTGTCTTAGAGCCATAAGAAAATGGTTTTGCATAGAGTACAACTTCATATTTATTCTTTGACTTCACTTTGAGGTTAGCGCCCTTTATTCCCCAATGAAGATTTGTAGGAATGCTACACTTTGAATCCTTAGGAGCATTGTGGAGTTTAGCCTTGCAAGCCTTTTCTCCATATTTGCTATATTCAAATCCTTCAACTGTGATGCTAAATTTGCCATTGATCTTAGTGGTACCATAACTCACAATTTTCTTGTCACCAGCCTTGCAAGTTACTTCAACAACAGCACCTAAATCCATGTGAAAACAGAAATAATACATTAATTAACACAAAAACAATTAATAGATCTGCTAACATATGATCATTTGCAGAACTATGCTCTATATTCATCATTTTAAATTGTAATAATTTGTTTCTCATAATAAATACTTCTTTCAAGCAAGAACTAACTACTTTCATGCAATTGTCAAAATAGTGCTTATAGTTGTTGCCTTATATGGATGACAACAAAAGAGGATTGAAGATTCAAATAAAAAGAGACACATTTATGAATTATGATAAAGGCATATAGTACAAAGCAACAAAAAGGAGAATATATAGTTGGATAATTTATCTTATGACAAATTAAGAGAAAATAAAGAAAGCAGGGATGATATAAAGACTATGGTACCTTTCAGGTGTTTCTTGCCGTGAGACATTTTTGGGTGCTTCCAATCATAACATCTAAAGCAATAGACTTTTCCGACAACTTTGACCACAAATTGATGATGTGGAGGATAGTAATGAGTTGGTGGTGGTGGAGAGTTGTAGTAGTATGGAGGAGGTGGTGACTTAACAAGTGGTGGTGGAGAAGTGTAATGATATGGTGGAGGAGGTGATTTCTTGGGTGGTGGTGGAGAGGAGTAGTAGTATGGAGGAGGTGGTGATTTAACAGGTGGTGGTGGGGAAGTGTAGTGATATGGTGGAGGAGGTGATTTCTTTGGTGGTGGTGGTGAGGAGTAGTAATATGGTGGAGGGGGAGACTTCACTGGTGGAGGGGGAGACTTCACTGGTGGTGGCGGAGAATTGTAATAGTACGGGGGAGGAGGTGATTTAGCCGGTGGTGGTGGAGACTTGTAATAGTATGGTGGTGGTGGTGAAGGTGATGGAGGAGGTGGAGATTTGTAGTAATAAGGTGGTGGAGGAGAAGGTGAAGGAGGTGGTGGAGATTTGTAATAGTATGGTGGAGGAGGTGAAGGAGAAGGTGGTGGTGGAGACTTATAATAATATGGTGGAGGTGGTGATGGTGAAGGTGGAGGTGGAGACTTGTAGTAATATGGAGGTGGTGGTGAAGGTGATGGTGGAGGAGGAGATTTGTAGTAATATGGTGGAGGCGGAGATGGTGATGGAGGTGGTGGAGACTTATACACATAGGGTGGTGGTGGAGACGGTGAGGGAGGTGGTGGGGACTTATACACATATGGTGGTGGTGGAGATGGTGATGGAGGAGGTGGAGACGTATACACATATGGAGGAGGTGGAGAAGGAGAAGGAGGCGGTGGTGACTTGTACTCATACGGTGGAGGTGGTGGAGAAGAGTATACATAAGGGTCTGCCGACACTACATTAGCAACAACCAATATAACCAACGCCGTTAAGATTTGTGGCAAATATTGACGACCCTTGGCAGGGCCGCCACCTTGAAGCCTCATTTCGTCGGAAAATTACACCACCCAACCTCCCAAATGTGGCTAGTTAGAGTAAGAAGAAAGAAGATAACCTTAAGTTTTTCAGTTAAGAAGTGATGCCTTTGTGGGATTCATTTGCCTATGTATTTATAGTAAACACCTTGAGAGGTAGCTCTTTCTAAAGGACCAATTCAAATGTAAAAAAAATATGTAACATATTCTAATTTTACTTATAAAAACTCCACTTCTTGATCACTTGTGAATATTTCCATTGAATTATTTTCACGTCATTTACTTGCTATAAAGAAAATCATGAGAACAACATATGAATGTGCAAAGAGACATATCAATGATTGCTAATTTTCAATATTTCCACTCTCTTACCATTTTGGTTTCCATGTGTTGCCTCTATCTCATGAACATTCAGAGTTTGAGACCTACAAGTATCAATAATAATAATTGAATGATAATCATACACATAGTTTAAAAAAATTCTATACTTGTTTCTTTGGTTCATTTGTGGTAAACAAATTTAAACCAAAGGTTCCTCCATCCTTAATTAGACGTTTCAAGTTTGAGTTTGAGTTCAAGTTCTGAGTATGAAATTACCTTTGATAGAAAGTATTTTACTCGTCAAAATAAAAAATTTCAATGTGAATTCAGATAAAGCAGACTTCAAAGCGAACACGAATGAAAAAGAACCTTCCTATGACGGATGCATGGCTTCAAGTATGTGGATTTTACTTGTTGCCAACTATAAATGTTGATTTCTTTGATATTGAAATGTTTCAACTACTCCATTATATTTTGTGATATTCTTCAAAATAAGTTTGACTATTTATTTAATTTTGAAACCTTTTTATTTATTAATTTCAGAACCATTTGTTCATGAACTAAGTTATTAAAAATCAATTTCTGTCGTTTTCAATTAATACTAATTATTAATACCTAATAAGTTTATTAAACATTAAAAAAAAGTTTATTAAAGAGTGTGTAACTTTTTGAGACTTGGAAAAAAGTACAAATCCGTACTTTAGGTACTCCATATTTTCTTTATTAGTAGTACATTTTTTTGTCATTTTTGTATGAGGATTTAAGTTAGACATTAAATTATATGTAGAGTAAAATATATCTATATATAATTAGGAAATTATAGGTAAATTTGTTTGCTGAACATTGAGTGGTAATATTTTTTAGTAAAAATCGTAAGAATATATGCTTCATAATTTTACAATAAAGCTTATCGTATGTTTTATCTTACTTGAATATCGTAATAAGATTTGAATCTTTTATATTGTGGAGGTAAAAATATTACACGATTCTTTTCATCTGTCAAATTTTGGTGGATAGAATTAAATATTTAGTACATGTAATGACAGAAAAAAAAAATATCCGTGAAATTAGATGAGATTCACGTAAATTAACCGTACTCTGTAATTATAAGAAAATTTGCTCTGTAATATAAAAAAAAAGAAAATCGATTATCACTATATATATTTCAAACAAAACATAAATTCATTTATTTTATTATCAGTTGACTTTGCTCCCATACTGGTACGTCTCTTCCTTTTATTTTAAAAAAGTTTAAATGTATAAATAAACCACGAAAGAATATTAGACGTGGATTGATGAACTTTTTGGACACAATATTTTTAAAAAAAATTCAAAGAAAAAACTATATTAAAGAATTATAATGAAAATTATAGACCTTCTTAACATTGATGATTAATGTATAAAGTTTTAGTCAAAAAAAAAATTCCAAATTCATTATTTAATTATTTTGGCTTTGTAATCCCACTTGTCGTCCACTAAGGAAGACATTTTATTAGATAAAACTTTATGAGGACGTTGAGGAAGCATTGTCTATAGTCCCATTATTTTGCGTGTGTTAGTCTATTAATATTATGGTGATATGATTTTCGAATGATTTCTTTGTAAAATCTCTACGAAATCCTTCCTAGGTTGCTGTGGGAGAAGTACGAACATTATCACCATTTTTAGAGTTCATTTTGGGTATTTATGGGCCAATTTACAGTAATTAAGTAATTTTCTCAATTTTTGTGTGTATTAGCCCATGAATATTTTGGTGGTATGTCTTTCGTAAAATTTCTTTGTGAAGCCTTTATGTAACCCTTCATAGGGAGTTGGGGGAGCAGTACGTACAGTCTCACGATTTTCAAAGTCCATTTTGGGCATTTAGGGGGCAATTTACAAGAATTAGACAATTTTCTTAATTTTTTGTGTGTTAGTCCATGAATATTTTGGTGATATGAATTACGAATGATTTCTTCGTGAAATTTTTACGAAACCCTCCGTAGGGAATTTGGGGAGCAGTACGTATAGTCTCACCATATTTAGAGTCCATTTTTGACAATTAGCGAGGAGGGGAGGGCATTTACAAGAATTATGCAATTTTCTCAGTTATTTGTGTGTGTTAGCCCATGCTTTTGATGATATTACTTCTGGACGATTTCTTTGCGAAACTTTTATGGAACACTCCGTAGGGAGTTGAAGGAGCAGTACATACAGTCTCACCATTTTCAGAGTTCATTTTGGGCATTTAAGGGGCAATTTACAAGAATTAAGTGATTTTCTCAGTTTTTTGTGTGTGTTAGCCCATGAATATTTTTTGGATATGACTTCCGGACGATTTCTTTGTGAAACCTCAATGGAACCCTCCGTAGGGAGTTGGGGGATAATTTCGTACATTATTACCATTTTTAGAGTCCATTTTAGATATTTAGAGGCCAATTTATAAAAATTAGGCATTTTTTTCAATTTTTCATGTGTGTTAACCTTTGAATATTTTGGTGATACGGCTTTCAGACGATTTTTTGTGAAACCTCTATGGACTCCTTCGTAAGGAGTTGGGGAGGAGTTCGTACAGTCCACCATTTTTTAAGTTCATTTTTGGTATTTTTAGGGCAATTTACAAAAGTCGACAATTTTCTTAATTTTGTGTGTGTTAGCCAATGAATATTTTGGTGATATGTCTTCCGGACGATTTCTTTGTGAAACCTTTGTGGAACCCTTCGTAGCGAGTTGGAGGAGCAATATGTATTGTCTCATCATTTTCGAAGTTCATTTTGGCTATTTAGGAGGCAATTTACAGGAATTCAGTAATTTTCTCAGTCTTTTTGTATGTGTTAGCCCATGAATATTTTGGTGATATGGCCTCTGGATGATTTCTTTGCAAAACCTTTATAGTTGGGAGAGTAGTACGTACATTCTCATCATTTTCTTCGGGGCATTTAGGGGGAAATTTACAAGAATTAGGTGATTTTCTCAAAAAAATTTATGTGTGTTGACCCATGAATATTTTTGGGATATGGCTTCCGGATGATTTCTTTGTGAAACCTCAACGAAATCCTCCGTAGGAATTTGGGGGAGAAATACGTACAATATCACCATTTTTAGAGTCCATTTTGGGTATTTAGGGGCCAATTTATAGTAATTAGGCGATTTCTCAATTTTTCGTGTGTGTTAGCCTATGAATATTTTGGTGATATAACTTCCTGGCGATTTCTTTGTGAAATCTTTATGGAACTCCCCCTCCCCAAGGAGTTGGGGGAGCAATACGTACAGTCTCACCATTTTCAGAGTCCATTTTGGGCATTTAAGGGCCAATTCACCTTAATTAGGCGATTTTTTCATTTTTTTTTGTGTGTATTAGCTCTTGAATAATTTGGTGATATGGCTTCCAAACGATCTCTTTGTGAAGCCTTTATGGAACCCTTCGTATGGATTAGAAGAGCAATACATAGAGTATCACCATTTTTAGAGTCATTTTTTGGCATTTAAGTGCAAATTTATAGGAATTAGGCGATTTTCTTAGTTTTTTTTTGTATATGTTAGCCCATGAATATTATTATAATATAACTTCCGGATGATTTCTTTGCGAAACCTTTTTGGAACCCTCCATAGGGAGTTGAGGGAGCAGTACAAATTTAGTCTCACCATTTTCGAAGTCCATTTTGGGTATTTAGGGGGAAATTTTTACGAATCAAGTGATTTTCTCAATTTTTCGTGTGTGTTAGCCCATGAATATTTTGGTGATATGACTTCCGGATGAATTCTTTGTGAAACATTTATGAAACCCTTCGTAGAGAGTTGGGGGAGCAGTACGTACAATCTTACCATTTTCAGAGTCCATTTTGGGCGTTTAGGGGGCAATTTACAATAATTATGTTATTTTCTCAGTTTTGTGTGTGTGTTACCACATGAATATTTTGGTGATATGGCTTTTAGACGATTTCTTTATGAAACCTCTACGGAACCCTCTATAGGGAGTTGGGGGTAAGTACGTAGAGTATCATCATTTTTATAGTCCATTTTGGGTATTTAGGGGATAATTTACAAGAATTAGTCAATTTTTCGTGTATGTTAACCTATAAATATTTTGGTGATACGGATTTCAAACGATTTCTTTGTGAAATATGTATGGAACCCTACATAGGGAGTTGGGGAAGCAGTACATACACTCTCACCATTTTCAAAGTTCATTTTGGGCATTTAGGGGTCAATTTACAGTAGTTAGGTGATTTTTAAAATTTTTTGTGTGTGTTAGCCATGAATATTTTGGTGATATGACTTTGAGATGATTTATTTGTGAAATCTTTACGAACCCTACATAGGGAGTTGGGGGAGCAATACGTACAGTCTTACCATTTTCAGAGTCTATTTTTGGTATTTATGAGGTAATTTACAGATGTTGGCCGATTTTCTCAGTTTTTTGTGTGTGTTAGCCCATAAATATTTTAGTGATATGACTTATTTCTTTGCGAAATCTTTATGGAACCTTCCGTAGGGATTTGGGGGAGCTGTACATACAGTCTCACCATTTTCAGAGTCCATTTTGGATATTAAGGGGCAATGTACAAGAATTACGTCATTTTCTCAGCTTTTTTTTGTGTGTTAGCCGATGATTAAATTTTGGTGTAGACACGTAATTTTTGACCGAACTTAAGTTTAACACCATTTTTAGAGCTTAAATATTTTATAAATCTAAACTAAATATTTAAGACACTTATCTTATTTTTATTAAGTTTATTTTAAAAGATTTGAAAACAACAAAAATAGAATCACTTTTTAAGATAAGTTTTATTTTCAATTGTTAAAAAAATAAAATGAAAAGTTACAAAAAATATATGTTTTCTTTAATTAAGATTAATAATAAGCTAGTATTTCTTAATTATAATTTTAGATTAGCTATTCAATTATTATTTTATTTTTATATATAATTAGCTAACATTTTCATTATTACAATTTTTATATTAATTATTAAAACATAATAATAATTTTAACTCCACTACTCTTCCCATTTCCCACAATCCTCAACCCATTCCCCCACTCCTCACACTACACACACGACACACACACTACTACTACTCGTATATTACATACACAATTACACAAGGAAAAAAAAGGATCAGGAACTAAATACACAACACATATGTATTCGTCCTCTTATGATACATATTTTCTCCACTCACAAATAAAGGTTGAGTTTGAGGTTTGCTTTCGTGGTTTCAAGTTCGTGGTTTCCCATTAGGATTGCTTTCTTTTCGTGAGTTTGATTTTTCGCAAGAGGTACTATTTAACATTTATTTTATAATTTGATTTTTATAATTATATAGTACTTAATTCCAATGTTATGAATTGGCTCAATTTTTTTTTTTCAATCTATTCATTATAATATTGAAATACGGTAAACATGTGTATTTTTAAATTTAGAATAAATTCTGTATAGTATAGTATTTTGATCTTTATGTCTAGTATCCGGTGATATCGTTCTTGCTCCTATTTTACCACATAAATTCATATTCTGTTTATTTTTACTTATTTT
>JAJOOO010006671.1:0-45574 GCA_029582685.1 Solanum piurae | reverse complement strand
TTGAAGAAAATGATGACACTTTTAAAGAAATGGACAATAGGCCATCATTAATAGTTTCCTTGGTGCTTAGTGTGTATGATCAACTGTTGACAGATCCAGATTTGTCTAATAACACTACTAATGAGGAAGAAATTTCATTTCCAAACAAAGTTCTCTCTGAATTGCCTCAGTATTGTAATGATCAATCAAATTGAAAAAGTGGACAACATGTCTGTACCACTAGTTTGTCGTAGAGTTCTTTCGGTGTGCACAATGATCATTCCATGAAAACTTCCTTCCTATACAACGTTATTGATGATTCTAAGCACGTAAAATCAATCACTGCAGTGAAGTATTGGAAGCTGGTAGTTGTAGGACCAGAGTACAATAATTGTGAGCTCCTTGATGACTGGGGACTATTTTCATTGGTTCTTTCATCTAGAGGTCTCTCTAATGGAGGACCAAAAAGTACTCAAGTCTTTCATTGGTGATTCAATACAAGAAATGAAAGATTCTTTCTCTAAAGATCTCACTGAATGTCGTTCGATGTTTTTGGAGGTTTTGGGGGAAAAGTATACGACCTCTTTTGAACCCAAAAACATAGTTATCGACATCAAATTATGGGAGTTTTAAGGTGAGAATCCGGAGGCTTGGATAGTTGAAGCAGATCATTGTTTTAATTGCTATAAAATTGAGGAAGATCAGAAGCTTAATGTGGCTTCCTTCTATTTTAATGGTGAGGCTTTGGAATGGTATCGATGGTTATTTTTCAACAATCAACTCGCTAGTTGTAACCATTTTGTGGACAAATTGATGATTCGTTTTCGCTCCCGTACTAGAGACACATCTCGCGGGTTCTTACCCATTCCCAAGAACAAGAATGACAAGACAGTGGATTACTATGAATAGGCTATTCCATTGTGGGGTAATATTACTTACTCATCCTCGCCTCTGTCTTATCGAAACAATGTCTTTGCTAAAGATTCTATGGGAAAACCAGATGTTCTTTAAAATTCCCGGGAAGGGTAATGATGTAGATTCTTTGGACAGTACCTCTGTTGAAGAAAATGATGACACTTTTGAAGAAATGGATAATAGGCCATCACTAATAGTTTCTTCGGTGTTTAGTGTGTATGATCAAATGTTGACAGATCCAGATTTGTCTAATAACACTACAAATGATGAAGAAATTTCATTTCCAAACAAAATTCTCTCTGATCAATCAAGTTGAGAAAGTGGACAACATATGTGTGCTAATAGTGTTTCGTTGAGTGCTTTTGGTCTTCACAATGATCATTCCATGAACACTTCCTTCCTACACGAAGTTGTTGATGATTTTAAGCTCGTAAAAGCAATCACCGCAGTGAAGTATTGGAAGTTGGTAGTTGTTGGACCAGAGTACAATGATTGTAAGATCCTTGATGACTGGGACTATTTTCATTGTTTCTCTTATCTAGAGGTCTCTCTAATGAAGGACCAAAAAGTACTCAAGGCTTTCGTTGGTGATTCAATTCGGGAATCAATACAAGAAATGAAGGATTCTATCTCTAAAGATCTCACTGAATGTCGTTAGATGTTGCTAGAGGATTTGGGGGAAAAGTATACGACCTCTTCTGAACCCAAAAACATAGTTATGGACGTCAATTTATGGCAGTTTCGAGGTAAGAATCCGAAGGCTTGGATAGTTTAAGCAGAGCATTATTTTAATTAATATAAAATTGAGGAAGATCAGAATCTTAATGTGGCTTCATTCTATTTTAATGGTCAGGCTTTGGAATGGTATCGATGGTTATTTTGCAACAATCAACTCGCTGGTTGGAACAATTTTGTGGACAAATTGATGATTCGTTTTCGCTCCTGTACTAGAGACACATCTCGCGGGTTCCTACCCTTTCCCAAGAACAAGAATGACAAGAAAGTGGATTACTATGAAGAGGCTATTCGATTGCGGGGTAATATTACTAACTCATCCTCGCCTCAGTCTTATCAAAACAGTCTGTTTGGTAAAAATTCTGGGGTAGACAAAATGTTCGTTAAAATTCCCGAGAAGGGTAATGATGTAGATTCTTTGAACAATACCTCTATTGAAAAAAATGATGACACTGTTGAAGAAATTGACAATAAGCCATCACTAATAGTTTCTTTGGTTCTTAATGTGTATGATCAAATGTTGACAGATCCAGATTTGTCTAATAACACTACTAATAATGACGAAATTTCATATCCAAACAGAATTCTCTATGAACTGCCTCAGTATGGTCATGATCAATCAAGTTGAGAAAGTGAACAACATATGTGTACTACTAGTTTGTCGTTGAGTGCCTTTGGTGTGCACAATGATCATTTCATGAACACTTCCTTCCTACACGAAGTTGTTGATCATTCTAAGCTCATGAAAGCAATCACCGCAGTTAAGTATTGGAAGCTGGTAGTTCTTGGACCAGAGTACAACGATTGTGAGCTCCTTGATGACTGGGGACTATTTTCATTGTTTCTTTCATATAGAGGTCTCTCTAATGGAGGACCAAAAATTACTCAAGGCTTTCGTTGGTGATTCAATACAAGAAATGAAGGATTCTATCTCTAAGCATCTCACTGAATGTCGTTCGATGTTGCTAGAGGATTTGCGGGAAAAGTATACGACCTCTTTTGAACCCAAAAACATAGTTATGGATGTGAAATTATGGTAATTTTGAGGTGAGAATCCGGAGGCTTGGATAGTTCAGGCAGAGCATTATTTTAATTGCTATAAAATTGAGGAAGATCAGAAGCTTAATGTGGCTTCGTTCTATTTTAATGGTGAGGCTTTGGAATGGTATCGATGGTTATTTTGCAACAATCAACTCGCTGGTTGGAACCATTTTGTAGACAAATTGATGATTCGTTTTCGCTCCCGTACTAGAGACACATCTCGCGGGTTCTTACCCATTCCCACGAACAAGAATGACAAGACAGTGGATTACTATGAAGAGGCTATTCCATTGTGGGGTAATATTACTAACTCATCCTCGCCTCAGTCTTATCAAAATTATTTGTTTGCTAAAAATTCTGAGGTTGACCACATGTTCATTAAAATTTCTGAGAAGGGTAATGATGTAGATTCTTCGGACAGTACCTCTGTTGAAGAAAATACTTTTGAAGAAATGGACAATAGGCCATCACTAATAGTTTCTTCGGTGCTTAGTGTGTATGATCAAATGTTGACAGATCCATATTTGTCTAATAACACTACTAATGATGAAGAAATTTCATTTCCAAACAAAATTCTCTCTGAACTGCCTCAATATGGTCATGATCAATCAAGTTGAGAAAGTGGACAACATATGTGTTCTACTAGTTTGCTATCTTTGAGATTCTTTTATTCCCTAAGTATACAAAGTCATATTGTAGTGTGTGAGTGCCTCTTTGGTTTCTTTTGCAAGTACTAGTATTGCAATATCTGGCGTACTTTGTCAACCAAAATCCAATCTCCCTTATTTTCTTCTGTCCTCTTCTCTTTGAGGTTGGTGTTTGATTTCTATTTTAATATTTGAGGTTAAAATTGTGCTTTTCTCACTACATAAAAAATGATCATTAGCGATAATTAGCACTCTTTGTATATGTCCCTAAAGCTTTTAGCGACATTGGTTCTAATGGCACTTAACTAATGCTGGTAAAGACTTTAGCATTCTTTATTAATGTCTATATTTATTGTTGCTAAAAGTTATTTTTATCGTAGTGTCTATATGGTCTATAGGCCATTTAATTCATGAAGTTAGTTGATTTTATTGAGTAGTGCAATATTGTTTATATTGAGATGTGCCCATAAGTTAGATATTAAAAGGCTGCTTAAAATTGCAAAAATTAATTATGTTAGTTAATTGTTGAAATTAAATCTTGATATTTTCTAAGTGATTGTTTAATAGTGTATTGGTGAAGTTAGATTATCCAGTATTGATCCGATTGCATGATTTTTCGCAATGATAGATAAAGTTTGTCATGCCCTAAGGCTACCTCCTTGATGTAAACACGGGACCTAGGATCATGAGTGACCCATACTAATCATGAGCTTGCATATGATAAGCATACTAAAATATACTGAAATAAAAAGCTGATCTGCGGAAGCTAGAAACATGAGATAAATTGAAACGATGGGGAATACCCAATCTAAGTCTGAATATATGAAATGTACTAGGAGTTTAATAACAACTAAAAGATCAAACTCAAAACTAAATCTGAATCTAAAACTATGTCTGAAATATAGCCTCTAACTGACTAGAGATGCTGGTCCCAAGCTAACTCTAGCAAAACTGAAACTGAAATAAAAGAAACATGTCTATCATCATCGAGGAATGAGGACTCACCATTGAAAATTCTGAATACAGCTCGGGAACTGATCTACACGTGATCTGAATGTTGAGGACCTCAACTTACATCACGAAAAGATGTAGCGCAGAGTATGCGTCAGTACTTGAAAGGTATCGAGCATGCATGATAGGATAAAGCTTAACATATATGCATAACTGAACAAAACATAGAAAGCAATGGTATAATCTGAACATGATGAAATACTGAAACATACTGAACATGAACTAAACTAAATGCAATGACCAAGTACATAACATGGTGAAATTGAATACTGAAATATAGTGGATAACCTGGTCAAATGCACTAGAGTTTGACTGTGGGAGCTACTAATAACTAACATAAAACCACGTGAGCTAACCATGAAGTCCGATGTATACGCCTCATCGAGAGGACCCAATATACCTTTCAAGGGTACAAAGGCGTGACTGGCGTGATCACTAATATGATGCCCATAGAGGGGACTTATAAACCTATGGGGGCACGTAGTTCTGGGACTATGAGTGTGACTAAGCCCAGTCCAACTCGGTATTCAGCCTACTCCCAACTAGAATGTGCACAATACAACACAACTGAAATAAACTGGATAGATCAATGTTCTTACATGCTAACTTAAAATGCAACATTAAGTACTGATAATGAAACATTTTAAAAATGAGGCAAGTATAACTGCTTTTCTCACCTAGTGATGAGTCCACGATTTGGACATATTTAGGGCTTTATTTGGATAGATTTACTGTCCTCAAATGCTTGTTTTATGCCAATAACTGATGTAAAACCCTTGATTTGCAGGTATTTAGATCGATGAACAAAGCATGGGTACTAACCTGCAAAAACGAACGAAGCGAGGTGAAAGAGCGAAAAAATGAAGGCCTGATGATTGTTCGAGAGAAACTTTATCCCTACTAAAGTCTAGCTTATTCACTGTTTTTCAACTATTTACTAATAGTTGGAATCACCCATTTGTCTATATTAGCCTATAATCCAATCACATCCCAAGAACCTGTCTCATTATTTCTTAATTCGTGTTATTTGTTGTTGTTATAACTGATAGTTAAAACTAAAAATCCATGTTATTTGACATTCGTGTCACCCTTAATTTGAATCATGCTTTTATTCATAAGTATCTATTCCTATGATTGACTTGAACATATTTAGACTTTGCTCTTGAATCTTAAACACGTCCCACTCCCTGTGGGATTCGACACCAACTCATTTAGTTGGGTTATTATACTAATTAATGATCATTGATGATTAGAATTGGATGAAGTGTCTTTGAAATTTTATTAATCACCTAGCATGTGTAATTCATGAACTAAAAGAATCTACACAACTAGGGTTCTTAGTTTCATGCAAAGAACCAAGCAACATGGTTATGAAAAACATAATAATTTGATTTGGATTACTCTAACAGCTAACTCACAACAATTATCTACAGTTCTAGAAACCCTAGGTCTAAACAATATATTGAGAATCAAGAATCAGGCTTAATTCTAGGGACCTAGTGGATGAAAAGAACCAACTAGTGAAATCCCACATACATGGTGACGAATTTCACAAATAAATCTTTTGCTCAGGTTTGATCAATTTTTAGAGAATAAATTGTTTAGGGTAAGTTCTGAATTAGTTACTAGGCTTAAACAGACCAAAACGACATAGTTTATGGGTTAAACGATGTAGTTTAGGTGCCCAACGCATAGGGGAAAAAACCAAATGACCCCTGACTTAAAAATTGTCGGGGCCATCAACGGTCCTAACCGACAGTCCGTGGACTGACCGACAGCCCATTCTGTCAGTCCGTTGATTGGCTGTCAGAGAGGGGTGCTAAAGGCCACGATTCACGGGCCTGGACCACGGACCATGGTCTGCCCTACTCCTGTGGTGGTCGAGACTTGGCTGAAATTCTGGGGTGTTTTAGGGAAGAATTGCAGGTGGCAAACAACGGACCCCACCTGCGGTCCGTGGGTGAACCTATGATCCTTAGGTGGCCTCCTTTGGTGGCACCTGCAACTTCTGAAAATTTGCATTTTGTCTCTTTTAGAATCTGGAGTTTTACATTATCATCCTCGAATAAAGACTAAACTAACTAGGTATGGAGGGAAAGAGCTACAAACCCTACCACTAAGTACTTGAAACTGAAATCTAACTGAACTAAGTTCCAAGAACATGCAAATACGGTGAAATGTAAGTATAACTAAAGGAACATGATATTAAGACTGAATTTACGCAAGAGTAACTGAAAGACTGGAGAGGAACTATTACCTCAAGCTGGAATGGAATCGGGAGGAAAAAGATGAGGATACTTGGCCTTCATGGCTGCTTCTACTTCCCAAGTAGCACCCTCTACAGACTGACTCCTCCACAACACCTTAACTGAATCAACTTTTTTATTTCTGAACCTTCGTACCTGACGATCAAGAATTTCAACTGGCACCTCTTCATAAGTGAGACTATCCTTCACAACCATACTTTCTAATGGTAGTATAGATGTTGGATCACCCACACATTTCTTCAACATCAAGATGTGGAAGACCGAATGGATTGTTGCTAGTTCTAATGGCAACTCTAACTCATAAGTCACTTTACCAACCCTTTTTAAGATTTTGTAAGGTCCTACATATCTAGGACTGAGCTTCCCTCTCTTACTAAACCTCATCACCCCCTTCATAGGTGACATTTTTAGGAAAACCCAATCATCAATTTGGAACTCCAAGTCCCTTCTCCTTACATCTGCATAGGACTTCTGACAACTCTGGGTTGTCTTAAGTCTATCTTTGATGAGCTGATCATTTCCATAGCATCATGAACCGAATCTGGCACAATCAATGCTTCTTTACCTACTTCAAACCAACTAACTGGAGATCTACATCTACACCCATACAATGCCTCATAAGGGGCCATCTGGAAACTGGAATGGTAGTTATTATTGTAGGTAAACTCTATGAGAGGTAGATGATCATCCCAACTACCCTTGAAGTCGATCACGCAATCTCTCAACATGTCCTCTAGGGTTTGAATGGTACGCTCTGCCTGACCATCCGTTTGTGGATGAAATGTTGTGCTAAAATTTACCTAGGTATCAAGACCTTTCTGAAATGAATTCCAGAAATAAAAGGTAAACCGAGGACCTCTATCTAAGATGATAGACAAAGGAACCCCATGCAACCTGAATATCTCATTAATGTAAAACTTGGCGTAGTCCTCCGCAGAATCTGTACTCTTGACAGCCAAGGAATAAGCGGACTTAATAACTCTCTCTATTATAAACCAAATAGAGTCATGTTGTTTGCGAGTACGAGGTAAACCTGTGCTGAAATCCATGTTTATCACTTCCCACTTCCATGTAGGAATGTTAACCTCTTGAGTCATACCTCTTGGTTTATGATGTTGTACCTTCACCTATTGACAATTAGGGCACTTAGCCACAAAGTTTTCTATAACTCTTTTCATGCCATTCCACCAAAAGACTTCCTATAGATTACGGTACATCTTAGTTGCGTCTGGATGAATAGAATACTTGGAGTTATGGGCTTCTATAAGAATATGTTGTCTCAACTCACCCACCTTAGGAACAAATAAATGACCCTGGTAGTGAAGCACACCATCTACCTCTTGGGAAAAAACCTCAACTTTCTGCTCATGAACTATACCCTTCAATTGAAGCAATATAGGATCACTGTCTTGTTTCTCCTTAACCTCCGCTACCAATGAAGATTCTGACCCATTCTAAAATGTTACTCCATCATCTGATATGTTTATAAGGTAAACTCCTAAGCGAGCAAGCCGCTGAACATCATTTGCGAATTCCTCCCTTCCTTCCTCAACATCTGAGACACTACCCATAGATAGTATACTAAGACCATCGGCTACTACATTGCCTTAACCATGATGTTAAAGCACATTCATATCATAGTCCATGAGGAATTCAAACCATTTCCTCTGGTGAAGATTCAACTCTTTCTGGGTGAACACATACTGTAGGCTCTTATAGTTTGTGAACACCATACAAGTCATGTCTCAAACTATTTAGGGAAATTACTACTGATGCAAGCTCGAGGTCATGAGTTGGGTAGTTCTTGTCATTCACCTTAAGCCGTTTAGAAGCATAAGCTATAACCTTACCCCACTACATCAACACACAACCTAGGCTGACTTTGGATGCATCACAATAGATTACATAACTGTCCCAACCCTCTGGTAGAGTCAAAACAGGAGTTGTAGTCAACCAACTTTTCAATTCTGTGAAGCTCTTCTCACACTCATCTGACCACTTAAACTTAACATTTTTCTAAGTCAACTTAGTCAATGGAGAAGATATGGATGAAAATCCTTCCATGAACCTTTTGATATCTGTTTGAGAGGTGGGTCGGGGCCATTGTTTCACTACCTCTATTTCCTGAGAATTCACTCGAATCCCTTCGCTTGACACTATATGACCAAGGAAAGCAACTGATTGTAACCAAAACTCACATTTGCTAAACTTAGAAAATAATTGGCAATCTTTAAGAGTTTGCAGGACAACCCTCAAATGAGTCACATGTTCTTCCTAATTCCTAGAGTAAATGAGGATATCATCAATAAAGACAATAACAAACAAGTCCAAATACTGCTTGAACACGATGTTCATTAAATCCATGAAAGTTGCAGCAGCATTGGTTAGTCCAAATGACATAACTACAAATTCATAATGACCATACCGATTTCTGAAGGCTATTTTCGAGATGTCACTATCTCTGACTCAGAGCTAATGATAATTGGATCTGAGGTCTATCTTTGAAAAATGAGTAGCACCCTGAAGTTGGTCGAACAAGTCATCAATCCTGGGAATAGGGTACTTATTTTTTATTGTGACTTTGTTCAACTGACGATAGTCAATGCACATGTTGAGAGAACCATCTTTCTTTTTCGCGAACAACACTGATACACCCTATGGAGAAATATTGGGTTTGATTAAGCCCTTATCTAGAAGGTCTTTTAACTGTTCTTTCAATTCATTAAGCTCATCTTGTGCCATTATGTAAGGAGGAATCAAAATATGCTAGGTATCTGGAAGGAGATCTATTCTGAAGTCATTTTCACTTTCAGGAGGAACTCTGAAAAGATCTTTTGGAAATGTTTCTGGAAACTCATTTACTACAGGAACTGACTCAAGAGTTGGGGTTTTGGATCTTGAATCCTAAACCCAAACTAGATGATAGAGATAGCCTTTAGAGATCTTCTATCTGGACTTAAAGTAGGAAATGAATCGACCCATAGGAACTGAGCTACTACCCTTCTATTCTAAGACATACTCATTTGGAAACTGAAAATGAACGATCCTAGTTCTACAATCAACTGAGGCATAACAGGAATGTACCCAATCCATGTCTAGAATTACATCAAAGTCTGCCATTTCTATCTCTACAAGATCTGCTGAGGTGACTTTCTGAGAGACTGTGACAGGGAAATTTTTGTATACCCGTCTAGCTATAAGTAGGTCACCAACTGGAGTAGAGACTGAAAAGGGTTCTGAGAGAGTTTCTGGACTGACACCGAAGTTCACTGCTATATATTGAGCTATAAAGGAAAGAGTAACTCTTGGATCTAACAAAGCATAAACATTTAAGTGAAAGACTCGTAACCTACCACTCCCCACATCAGGAAAATCTTCCTGGTCCTGGCGAGCCTGGAGGGCATACAACTTGTTCTGGCTCTGACCGCCACTTGTACTAGATGAAGCACCCTGCTGAGTCGGGCAACCTGTTGGTGTTGCTGGAGATGTAGACTGAGCCCTACTATTGTTACCTCCTTGCCCCTATTTAGAAAAAGGGAAAACCCTCAACTTGTGACCAGACTAACTACACCCAAAACATCTTTTCTTGCCTTCTAGACACTCGCCTGGGTGGTTCTGACCACACTTTGGACAAGTTGGGTAGGTTCTGGTACCTGAAACATTCCATTGAGATTTTGAGCTAGATGCCCTATATTTCTCATCCTGTCGAAACCTAGGGGATGGAGCACTAGTTGATAAAGGTGCTGGGGCTGAAGATTTTTAATAAAAAATTGAGCGCTTTCCACCACCCGATTTTTGCTGAGAGTACTCATATTTGCTTACTCTAGCCTTGTTGTTGTCCTTAGCTAGTTCTCTAAGCTTATCTCCCTCAACCTGCTGAGCATGAGTCATGAGCCTAGAGATATTCATATACTCCAACAACATAGCATTTCTACACTCTGTCTTCACCAAGTCAGATACCCCAAATAAGAACTTACTCATTTGTACCCTAGGATCAGCAACCATATGTGGAGCATACCTAGAGAGATGGTTGAACTTGAGTCGGTACTGTTGGACAGACATAGAACCTTGTCTCAAATTCATGAACTCCTAAGCTTTAGCCTCTCTCAATGCTCTTGGGAAGAACTTGTCCAGAAAAGCTTCGATAAAACACTCCCAAGTCCAATGAGTTGCATTCTCACCCCTGTTTTTCTTCCAGTGTGTAAACCATATGTGAGCCACATCCTTAAGCTGGTTGGACCTCAACTCTACTCTATCATTTCTAGTCACTTGCATCACTCCAAAGATTTTCTTGACCTCATCTATGAAGTTCTGGGGGTCTTCACCAACTTGGAACCCTAGAAATTTAGGAGGATTCATCGTAACAAAATCACGGACCCTAGATGCCACTGACCCCCCACTAGCATTTGCAGAAACTGGAACCTGCTGATTGTTCTGGTTGGCTACACTCTAAGCGAAAAGTGGAATAGTATTCCAAAACTCTATTCAAAACCTCATGGTCTGGGACAGGAGGAACGACGTTAGCGTTGTGGGTATAAGCATTTCTTGTGTAAGCTCTACGAGGAGGCATGCTCTGAATTGCATAATGTCAAGTTAGAAAGGATATCATATCCACGCATGATAAGAATACCAAGAAAGTGAAGTTTTTCCTAAAACACTTCGTAGCCTCCCCCTCATAGGTGTGGCGCGCTTCATACTTATGAAAGGGACTCCACTTACTGTGGCTTTTCCGACATCCTAGGACTTTTAAACCTAATGCTCTGGTACCAAATTTGTCACTCCCCGAGACTACCCCTTGACGTAAGCACGGGACCTAGGATCACGAGTGACCCAAAGCTAACCCTGAGCTGGCATATCATAAGCATACTGAAATAAACTGAAATACGAAGATACTGTCCGCAAGCTAAAAACATGAGTTAAACTGAAATTATAGGGAATACCCAATCTAAGTATAAATATATGAAATGTACTAGGAGTTCAATAACAACTGAAAGATTAAACTCAAAGCTAAAGTTGAATCTAAAACTATCTTTGAAATATAACGTCTAACTGACTAGAGATACTGGGACATGTCCGCAACTAACTTTAGCAAAACTGAAACTGAACTAAAAGACTGAACATAAAAGAAACATGTTTATCGTCCTCGAAGAATGAGGACTCTTCACTGATAATGCTTAATACGGATCAGGAGCCGATCTACACGTGATCTAAATGCTGAGGGTCTGAACCTACATCACAAAAATATGTAGCGCGGAGTATGCATCAGTACATGAAAGGTACTCAACATGAAGGATAGGATAAATCCAAACAAATATGCATAACTGAAAAAAATGTAGTAAGCAATGGTATAATCTGAGCATGATGAAATACTGAAACATACTGAACATGAACTAAACTTAATGCAATGACCAAGTACATAACATGTTGAAACTGAATATTGAAATATAACTGATAACTTGGTCAAATGCACTAGAGTCTAACTGTGGGAGCTACTAATAACCGACATAAAACCACGTGAGCTAAATGTGGAGTCCGGTGTATACACCCCATCGGGAGGACCCAATATATCTTGCCAGGGTATAAAGGCATGACAGGCATGATCACTAATATGATGCCCACAAATGGGACTTATAAACCTACGGGGGCACATAGTTCCGGGACTATGAGGGTGACTGACCCTAGTACAACTTGGTATTAAGTCCACTTCCAACTAGAATGTATACAATACAACACAACTGAAACAAATAGGAGAGCTCAATATACTGACATGCTAACTGAAAATGCAACATTAAGTACTGATAATGAAACATTTTAAAACTGAGGCATGTGTAACTGCTTTTTTTACCTAGCATGTGTAATTAATAAACTAAGAGAATCTACACAACTAGGGTTCTGAGTTTCATGCAAAGAACTAAGAGCTAAATCAAAACAATTATCTGAAGTTCTAGAAACTCTAGGTCTAAACAAGATATAGAGAATCAAGAATCTTACTAAATTCTAGGGACCTAGTGGATGAAAGGAACCCACTAGTTAAATCCCACATACCTGGTGATGAATTTCATGGAGAAATCTTTTGATTTTGGGACTGGAACTGAAGGAAACTTGCTACGTTCTTGGAGAGGTTTTGGTTGAATGTTTCTTCTCCTTTTGCTCTGGTTTGATTGAGTCTTCGAGAATGAATTCATTAGGGTAAGTTATGATATAGTTACAGAGTGACTACTTCCTTAAGGGAAAATTATCAATTTGAGCAATACTTTGTGATATTTATGGGAAATATTGAGTACCCATGGGTAGAAACGGATGTGGGTAGAGTGTAAAGTTGATTGGGAACTGGGTATTGTTGTGTGTTGTGATCAATGTTGAAAATTGTCATTGGGATGCACATTGCCTATTTGGTGAACTTGTCTTAGCTTGCCAAGGCAATTAAGAGAATCGCTGAATAAGACCTAGATCGCCTTCGTTGCTTGAATATGTGACCTGGCCATTGTTTCATTCGGCAGGCTTTTCTTAGTCCGCTGAAACCCATTCGGCGTATCACCCATTTGGATGGACATCAAACTTTATGCCCATAATTTTTAATTTTGTACTTTAACTTATGGCATTCTTTTCTTAGCACGCCGATATCGATTCGGCGAATCACCAAGTTTGATTTGACTCCATCTATTATGCCTGAGTTCTTTCAAATTGTGTATTGTCTATTTTGGCAAGCTCACCTGAGCTGGCCTAACCTATTAGGCAAACCGTCTTCCCATTAAGCGAGCCTCAGAACATTTTTTTAATATGCTTTCAGTTGATTCTTATTTCAGCTATTCTTCATCGATTCGATGTTTAAATAAATGTGCTTTGTAGTTTAAATCTACGAATAAGGGTAAATAGGTTGTAACATTGGATACGGAATCTGGGGACTCCTCTTATCACATCCTCCTCCTTTGAAAAATAAAATGGTCATAACTATCACGAGCCATCTAAGGATCCTCACCCACAAACAACAACTCCACTCTTCTCTACGCATGGAAGTGAGCAACCTAAAATAGTGGTTGAAAGAAAAAGAACGGACATCAGGTCAAAACTGGTACAACCCTCTTCTATTCAGGCACCCGTTTCTAGAGTTCTCCCGATGATTGCTCCAATATCTCTTAATAGGATAAAGTGTGCTGGAGAGTGTACAATTCTTGAAGAGAGATGTCTCTACATAGATGGTGCATGAGTGATACCGTGTGATCTGGGACACAGCTTAGTTTGACAAATTTGAGGAGTTTACAATGCCTCCTAATTCTTATGTCCCATTGTTGGTTCGATAATTTTATACTACCTACCAGCCTTACCAAAAAAGAGAAATGTGTCACGACCCGAGCCTACACTCCGGACGTAACACGATGTACGAGACTCTAAAAATCCTTATACAAGCCTCATAGCATGTCATCACATAAGATAATAGAAATAGTACGACATTTAAAACTCTTTTAATCAATACAATCGAAAACATCGTTTAAAACAACGGAAGGCTACTTGTCTCACATGGCTAAAAACATCATGAATCAAAAGTACGGTCACGGCCCTTTACAATAGAAAGTCTAAAAGCAACTAGTACAATGAAAGACATGAAACATCAATAAAAGAACTTGTCCTCGAATCCATGAGGACATACCACAAGCCTTGAGAAAACTCAATCCATGCTTCAACTAGAAGGAATCAACTCACTTTCCAGAACCTACACTCTGTAGTAAAATAGAAGAAATATGGGTTAGCACATTTAATGTACTAAGTATGATAGCAATGCAAAAACCAACTTAAAAAGGAAATTTTGGTTGAAAACCATGCATATGCCAATTTTGAGAAAATATCATGAACATAAGTATAAGAGGCATAAGATACAACATAATCAACATATAAGCCATTTCATCACATTAGAACATTCACCTTAAGTAACCCTAAGCTATACTCGTGCAATGTATGAATAGCGTCCCATACCACCATCCATACTAAGTATCACTTTGAGGCCACCAAAAGTGAACTTACCATTCTTCCTTTTAACCTTTACATAATACTCATACATAAAGAACATAGACATTTCATAAGTCATGACAACGAAAGTAACTCATACTACAATCCAAGTAAAGCATGTATCATTACATTAAGCATTTAAGTCAACATTCTTCATTAGCTTCATTAAGAGCACATTTATTCATTAGTCATTAAGACATTAGAGAACTCACCATAGCCCTCTCAAAGACTACTCGTGCAATGCATGAATGGCATCCAGTACTACCACCCACAGTTCATAGAACCTCTTGAGTAACCATAGTGCACATCTCACATGATGGGAATAAGAATTAACCGACATAGACCATTTGAGCTTAACATGGAATCCGGTGTCTTAACCCACACCGTAAAGAGTTGGTCTACTTGCCTAAGGTAGGACCGGTAATATTTTAGCTTAGGTGGATCCACTAGCTAATATCCTATATGGGCACATAGTTATGGGATAAGACAAATGTTCATTGAAACCTGGCCTAACATCGGGAGAGCTTCCATCTTACCATATCCACTTGGTACTTAGCCTCCATTCCCATAGAGTAATTCATTCACATTAACATTATTGTACTTGAGAGGGCTACCAACATTAGGTCTACAGACTCTAAATACATTATACATGATAGGGCCACCACCATTAGGTCTACCGATTCAAGGTACATTATTAGGATAGCTCATTGAATTCTCAAGAAAGGGCCACCACCATTAGGTTTACCGATTCAAGGTTCATCATTTCACACATGAAAGGGATACCACCATTAGGTCTACCGATCCAAGGTTTATCATTCATTCATTAGTTTCTAGACTCATCATGAAGGGCTACCACAATTAGGTCTGCCGGTTCAAGACATAGCCTAGATTACTTCATCATTTATTTATGAAAGGGCTACCAACATTAGGTCTACTGATTCAAAGTTCATTAAGTCAATATACATTAGTAACACAAGAAGAGGATGCCTAAGCCTACCAATTCAAGATACATTAATCAACATTACTTTCATTTACACAAGAAGAGGATGCCCTAAGCCTACCAGTTCAAGATGTAACATTACATTGTAGAAACCCTTCACATTCTATCATCATCATTCATGAGTGTTAATTTATGATAAACTTTCAATCAAAACACAATTGCATTCTAAACATTATTATAACACTTTCATTGAGATCACACACATGTACTTCACATCATGATCATACATAAATCCTTCATGAAATTACCCAGCAAGGCTATGAATCAATCTAAACCCCAAAATCTAGAATACTACATTTGATAAGGCGAATACTATGATTTAATAACTAATTCAATATAGACATAAATAATTCAACATGCATCCTTAATCATATAACCCAAATCACAATTCACAATTTAGTACTTTGGGGGTAACATGGGTTCATAGGAGAAAATTCACACTAATTCATCATTAATTCAATAATTCATTCATAATTCATCACATATAAACCTTTGAAAACGTTTTGGAATTGAACCCATGCTTAGATTGAAACCCTAGCTTTTTTTTGGTATATTGGAAACTTGAAATCATCTTTTGAAAGGGCTCCTTGAATGAAACTTAATAAAGGATGAATACTACCATATCTCTATGGAATAAAATCCACGAAAATTGGGTGAGAAAAGTGAAATATTGAGCTTCAAAGCTTGACTCCTTCTTCTCCAATGGTGGTTTCTAGAGAGAGAATTATCTTGAGGAGAGGAGGTTTCTATTTTGTGTTTTGGGAATAATGAATTGTAAAGGGTGTTTTAATACTTTAAAAACCCTTAAATAAGTCTAATAAATCAATAATAACCATCCCCAACCCCTAACTAATTAATTAGGAATTTACCACATTTCCCTTACCTTGGCCAAAATTTGACAGATTGCAGTTGTGACCTACGGACCGTAGGTGGGGTGACTCCCCATCCTGCAGGTCCATGGTTTGGGTCTAAGGGTCACCATTTAGGGACTTGACCTACGGACCACCCCCACGAGGCTTGGATGGACCTACACCCAGTAGGTCCCATCCGTAGGGCATAGAAATTTTGTAGAGTTTGCTAAGTTTGGGCAGCCTTGGGGTTAGGCTTTAGGGTCCTCCTCAAGGACCCTTGGTTGGTCCTTGGGGAGTCGTACCTTGACGTTTAACCCCTAAAACCCTCAAACTAAGCTTGGGAAGACATTTTCCAACTTCAAACCCCATATCAAATTCAATCACACGCTCGTTAGGCTCTAGTTTCACTTACTATTTTTTTGGGTCATAACATTATCTCTCCCTTGGGAACATTCGTCCTCGAATGACAGTTTAAACCTTTTAAGGAATTAAAGACTCAATACTTGCAGCCCATCATGCATGACATATCATAAACAATGCACAAAACTAGGAGGAAACATCAACTCCATCTCAAAAATATTCCAAGCAACACAAGAAAGTAAGAACTACATCTACAAACTTATTATGCATGAAAACTTCAACATTTCTCATTTCATTGGAGGAATTACCTTCTCCAACTCAAATCATGCTCATCATAATATCATTAAGCAATTTATGCAATTACTCTTAAAAGCACCTTTAATCATGTTCAACTATTCACCTCATGAAGCATATAGGCAAGTCATACTAAATGAACATCAACATTAGGCACATAAATCATAAAAACTCATTTTCTCATTTAAACATGAATTCATCAAGAACATGCATATCATAAGGAGACCATGAAAACACATAATCACACATGACTCCAAAACATGAAACAAGCCAAAAAGCAACTCTTGGTCTCAAGCTTGAATAGGAATAAAAGAAAGAGATAAGGATATCAGAACTCTCAACAACCTTACTATTCAACATACCATATCTCCCTTGGGAGTAAACCCATACTAAGGTTAACATGAAAATAGCATAGGGACCTCAATACAATAATCACAACTATAAGGAACTATCACATACCGATGCCTTCATTCGAAAGAGCTCATTTGTCCTCTTTAGCCCGAAGTGCATAGAAATGATTACTCTTTGGAGCATTAAGATCCGGGCCATTAAGATAAGCTTGTTTGGCCTCCCTTCCTTGGGCCGTAAGAGTAGGACAATCTTTCACTTGATGATCAATATTTCCACAACCATAGCACCCATTAGTACCAGCTAGGCACTTCCCATAATGCTTCTTACCACAATTGGTGCAAGTAAGTTTAGAAAATGGAGACCCATTTCCTTTCTCTTGGTTAACCCAAGGAGTGCTTGATGAATCTTGGTTAAAAGATCTCTTTTTGAACCTTGGTTGTCCTTGCTCATCGGACCTGGTTCTCTTCATCTCCCTTTTCTTTCTCTTGAGTTTGGACTCCTCAATTTGTTGAGCAAACACCATAAGCCTAGAAATGTTTATGTCATCATGGAGCATTGTCGTACGACACTCTTCCTCAACTAAGTCGGACACACCCATCAAATCTACTCTTCTCATCCCTCGGGTTAGACACCAAAGATAGAGCATACTTCGACAATAGGGTATATTTCAAGGAGTACTCTTGCACACTCATGTTACCTTGCTTAAGGTTGATAAACTCTTCCATCTTAACCTCTCTTTTCTCATGGGGAAAAACCTATCAAGGAATGCTTTCTTAAACACCTCCTAATCTATGGGACCCGCTATTACCGGCCTATTGCTCTTCCATTGAGTAAACCAAACTTGGGGAACATCCTTTAATTGATAAGTGGAAAGTTCTACTTTTTCTATAGAAGTCACCCTCATAGCATTAACTACCTTATACACCTCATCCACAAACTCTTTGGGATCCTCTTCCACCTTAGAACCTAGAAACACAGGAGGACTCATCCTCACAAAGTGTCTCAACCTAGAAGCCATAGTTCTTACATTAGGGTTCACATGAGCCTCAACACCCCTAGTGGATTGGGTCATCATAGTTTGGGCTTGAGTAGTTACGGCTTGAGATATCATCAAAAGAGCCGACCTAACTTCTTCATTGGATATGGCTGAAGGATCAACCGGAACTTGATTGCCTTGAGGAACTTGGTTACCTTGAGGACCTTGGGGAGGAACTCTCTCATTCACAATCTCCTCTTCCATCCTTCTTGTGTTTTCCTTTCTTGTATTCATATCCTATAAACACAAGAGAAAGGTTAGGAAAAGGACACTTATAGAGCTAAACTCTAAGGCACGACTTAAGAATAATGAAGAAAGTGAAATTTCCTAACGTCTTATAGGCTTTCATTCATAAAATGAGTTGCGATTCACATCCATGAACAAGACTATACTTGACGTGGTTTGTGAGACATCAATCCTAAAAACCATCCCAAAATCTTGTGCTCTGATACCATGTTTGTCACGACCCGAGCCTACACCCCAGACGTAACACGGCATACAAGACTCTGAAAAACCTTATACAAGCCTCATAGCATGTCATCACATAAGATAATAGAAATAGTACGGAATTTAAAACTCTTTTAATCCATATAATCGAAAACATTGTTTAAAACAACGGAAGTCTACTTGTCTCACATGGCCATCTAAAAACATCATGAATCAAAAGTAGGGTCACGGCCCTTTACAATAGAAAGTCTAAAAGCAACTAGTACAATGAAAGACATGAAACATCAATAAAATAACTTTTCCTCGAATCAATGAGGACATACAACAAGCCTTGGAAGAACTCAATCCAAGCTTCAACTAGAAGAAATCAACTCACTTACCGGAACCTACACTTTGTAGTAAAAATAGAAGACATATGGGTTAGCACATTTAATGTACGAAGTATGATAGCCATGCAAAAACCATGCTTAAAAAGGACATTTTGGTTGAAAACCATGCATATGCCAGTTTTGATCAAATATCATGAACATAAGTATAAGAGGCATAAGATACATCATAATCAACATATAAGCCATTTAATCACATTAGAACATTCACATCAAGTAACCCTAAGCTATACTCGTGCAATGTATGAATAGCGTCCCATACCACCATCCATAATAAGTATCACTTTGAGGCCACCAAAAGTAAACTTACCATTCTTCCTTTTCAACTTTAGATAATACTTATACATAAGGAACATAAACATTTCATAAGTCCTGACAAGGAAAGTAACTCATACTACAATCCAAGTAAAGCATGTATCATTACATTAAGCATTTAAGTCAACATTCTTCATTAGCTTCATTAAGAGCATATTCATTCATTAGTCATTAAGCCATTAAAGAACTCACCATAGCCATCTCAAAGCCTACTCGTGCAATACATGAATGGCATCCCATACTACCACCCACACTTCATAGAACCTCTTGAGTACCCATAGTGCACATCTCACATGATGGGAATAAGCATTAACCGACATAGACTATGTGATCTTAACATGGAATCTGGTGTCTTGACCTACACCGTAAAGATTTGGTCTACTTGCCTAAGGTAGGATCGGTAATATTTTAGCTTAGGTGGATCCACTAGAAAATATACTATGTGGGAACATAGATATGGGATAAGAAAGATGTTCATTGAAACTCGGCCTAACATTGGGAGAGCTTCCATCTTACCATATCCACTCGGTACTTAGCCTCCATTCCCATAGAGTAGTTCATTCACCTTAATATTATTGTACTTGAGAGGGCTACCAACATTAGGTCTACCGACTCTAAATACATTATACATGAAAGGGACACCACCATTTAGGTCTACCGATTCAAGGTACATTATTAGGATAGCCCATTGAATTCTCAAGAAAGGGCCACCACCATTAGGTCTACCGATTCAAGGTTCATCATTTCACACATGAAAGGGATATCACCATTAGGTCTACCGATCCAAGGTTTATTATTCATTCATTAGTTTCTAGACTCATCATGAAGGGCTACCACCATTAGGTCTACCGGTTCAAGACATAGCCTAGATTACTTCATCATTTATTTATGAAAGGGCTGCCAACATTAGGTCTACCGATTCAAAGTTCATTAAGTCAATATACATTAGTAACACAAGAAGAGGATGCCTAAGCCTACCAATTCAAGATACATCAATCAACATTACTTTCATTTACACAAGAAGAGGATGCCCTAAACCTACCAATTCAAGATGTAACATTACATTGTAGAAACCCTTCACATTCTATCATCATCATTCATGAGTGTTAATTGAGGATAAGCTTTCAATCAAAACACAATTGCATTCTAAATGTTATCAAAACACTTTAATTGAGATCACACACATATACTTCACATCATAATCATACATAAATCCTTCATCAAATTGCCCTCCAAGGCTATGAATTAATATAAACCCAAACATCTAGAATACTACATTAGATAAGGGGAATATCATGATTCAATAACTAATTCAATATAGACATAAACAATTCAACATGCATCTTGAGTCATACAACCCAAATCACAATTTAGTACTTTGGGGGTAACAAGGGTTCATAGGATAAAATTCACCATAATTCAACATTAATTCAACAATTCATTCATAATTCATCACATATAAGCCTTTGAAAACATTTTGGAATTGAACCCATGCTTAGATTGAAACCCTAGCTTTTTTTGGGGATATTGGAAACTTGAAATTATCTTCTGAAAGGGCTCCTTGAATGAAACTTAATCAAGGATGAAGACTAGAATACCTCTATGGAATAAAATCCACAAAAATTGGATGAGAAAAGTGAAATCTTGAGCTTCAAAGCTTGACTCCTTCTCCAATGGTGTTTTCTAGAGAGAGAATTATTTTGAGAAGAGGAGGTTTCTATTTTGTATTTTGGAAATAATGAATTGTAAAGGGTGTTTTAATACCTTAAAACCCCTTAAATAAGTATAATAAATCAATAATAACCGTCCCCAACCCCTAACTAATTAATTAGGAATTTACCATATTGCCTTTACCTTGGTCGAAATTTGACAGATTGCAGTGGTGACCTACTGACCGTAGGTGGGGTGACACCCTATCCTGTAGGTCTGTGGTTTGGGTCTGAGGGTAACCATTTGGGGCCTTGATCTACGGACCACCCCCACGAGGCGTGGATGGACCTACACCCAGTAGGTCCCATCCGTATGTCATAAAATTTTGGCAGATTTTGCTAAGTTGAGGCAGCCTTGGGGTTAGGCTTTAGGGTCCTCCTCAAGGACCCTTGGTTGGTCCTTGGGGAGTCGTACCTTGAAGTTTAACCCCGAAACCGTCAACCTAAGCTCGGGTAGACATTTACAACTTCAAACCCCATATCAAACTCAATCACTTACTCGTTCAACTCTAGTTTCACTTACTACTTTTCTGGGTCGTAACAAAAGGGCACAATTTGAAAGCCCTTGGATGAAGTTGAGGTGTGTGGTAAAAAGTTACAATGACACACACGTGTAATCATCACGACCCTAGGTAGTCCATCAAATTAGACTGTCATGTTCGTAATATGTATGCACTATGACCTTGACTCTTTAATAGGTTTGTTTGTACCACTTATACCCGACATTTATCCCCCTTGGATGGATGACGGTATGAGAATAAGGAAGAAAGATTTAAATGATGGGTTCCAAATTGTTTCAACTTCAGTAGTAGTAATATCATCCCTTCACATAATGAATCAATCCATCTGCATCCCAAGGCGCTGTTAGTTGGTACAATAATTGACAGGGATCAAATTAATGTGGGATTAATTATTGTGGAAGAGATGTTGTTAAGGGCTAGGCAAGAACAAACATCACATCCTTTTCTAGTCTTGATTACACAACTGCCTCAAGACACTAGAGTTCCTTTTCGAGGGAAAACTGATATGTGAATCACCCCAGCCTCTTACAATGACATCTAGAGGATTGAGGCTAATTATCTATGGGACGACGTGGCTCCCAGAAATCCACCACCAGAAGACACTACATCCATGCTTAATCCTGCCACACTTGTTTCTAAGGACACTCTATCCACTCCTTCTGTGGAGTAGCTAGGTATACCCTAGCCTTTATCTGTACGTTCTATTTCCATTTACACTACTGCTATTGCATCTACCCCCAAATCGATCTCCCGTCCCCCTTAACCCATACCATGATTTATCAAACTTGCAATCTTGCTTGGTTTATAAATTTTAGAGTTGGGAAGGTTGAGGTTGATTAGCCTAAGACGCTTGATAAGGCTATTGAGAGATTTTTAGCTCCAGTATGAGTTAGATTGACTCAGTGTGAGGTTATGATTGAGTTTCATGGTGTGAGGTTTGATAACCTTACCACTAGGGTAAAAGCTCGACAAAAGGTTGAGGGTAGTGTGATTCAGCTATCTTATATGGAGGTGAGATTGACACCGTGAGAGAAGACGTTGTCTAGCTGCAGTCAAAGGATATATATATCCTTTGAGGTAAGGTTTCCCTACATGATGCGCCTGTGTTTGTGCCCTATGCGTCGTAGTGAGACTTCTCAAAGTGTGCACCCAAGTTAGGATGATGTTGCGAGAGTTGATATTATAGCTATTAATGATTTTGATGTTGAGAGAGAGGATGATAAGGCCGATGATAATTTGGCCTAGGAGCCTAACAAGGATGAGTTGAGAAGAGAGGAGGATGACTTAAGTATTTTTGTGACATTGATAGTGTTGCAAGATATAGAGGAGATAATAGTCTGCGTGGCATTAGGGAGGTCTCTTGAAGATACCTCCATAGTGAGCACCAGTGGGGTCTTTAGAAACTCCATCATTCTTCCTATTGTTGTGTCATGCACTGATGCCTCTGATGAGCCTACATTGTTGCCTCCTCTAATCATATTGTTGGGCACTGATGCCCCAGATAATGGAATTTCTCCCGAGACTTCTAATGAGAGCACTCCACATGCATAGCCATTCAGGGGGACTTTTTACCTTTCCTCCCGTACACTTTTATTTTTGCATTAAGGACACTATTGTTAATATTTCGATGGGGTGAGGGCACTTGTTCCAATATTCCCCTTTTTATTGTATTTTGTATTTTTAAATTTTTAGATGTTGTAGTATTTTGTTTCACTATTATTATAGTGTTTTGATTGGTTTATCTTATTTGGTCTCTTTTTTTCTCTCCAAATTTTAATTACCGCATGAGTTTTGGAGATCGTAAAATGCTTGAGTTTTCATTGATAATAATTCTAGGATGTTTTGTTTTCAATATCAATGTCTTGCATAGTACTCATGATCAACATGGTTTATAGTGTTTGCGTTGCAAGAAAGAAATCGTTGTGATTATATTTTTTAGCTATCTTTTTGAATCTTGTGTTAACTAACTGTGTTTTCATGTGACCCTTGCAATGAACATCGCACGTAAGCTTTTTATCTTTTTGGGTTGTGTTAAATGATTTTATTTGATGTGCCATATTTAGTAAAACATGTTTACTTGGAAACATGCTTGTGGAATCCTAGAATTTGCCTTGTTAGTCTAGTTGTCTACATTAGGTAAGTGTAAGGAATGATCTTGGGGAGAATTTTTAAGAGGGAACCCAAATTTCCATATCCCTGTGTGACTACCGTGTGAGGGTGTGCATAGTTTTTTGCACCATTTGAGCCTAAACCATTTGTTGACTACCATATTGGTACCTTTTGAGAAAAATAGCTCCTCACTTCTCACGCAAAATCTTTTGGAAGCATTGATATGTTTGAATCGCCAACTTAGGCCAAAGGAAGAAGGAAGAAAAACCAAGTGAAATTCAAAGAAAGATAAAATGAGACTCAACTTAGAAGTGTGTTACAAAAAGAAGGAACCACTTCTTACAAAAAAAAAAAAAAGATGTATTGTGGTAAACAACCTTTGAAAAATTTAATGAAAAAGAGAGTTGGTGGAATAAAAAGGGGTTCCCAATACTGTGATTGACAAATCGATGCTTAAGTTCTCAAATGAAACAGAATGAAAAGAACTTGAGCAGTGGTGAAGATGATTGCAATAATGCTCAAGAAGGTGAAGTCACTAAACCAAATTAAGCATACATTAATCCTCAACCCCTTTACAAACCTAAAAGACCCTTTAGATCCTGCATGAAATAGGTTATGTGATGATTGGAAAATATGAGCAAACCTATGCGATAAAGCTTGCATGTATTTCTCTTTTGGGAGAGTGAGAGTTTTATTAATTCTTTACTTCTTTATTGATTTGTTTTATGAGAGCATGGAATCGTTCTTAATGTGAGGGAAATTGAATGCATTTTTTGAAATATGATCTTGCATTAGAATAGAGGATATGATGAGCTTGAGCTTGGTTTGATACCGGCTAGTAATCATTTGAAGTTTCTTGATTATGATTGAGTGTAGCATGTTATTTGGAGTAGTCTTTTAATGGAACTTGCATGTTACCTTGATGAGTCATGAATTTCAACTCATTTAGGGCTCATTATCACATTAATTAGTGTCCTCAATGCTTATTTTGTGGTCATAACTGATGTTAATGTGTGTATATGAAGCAAAGAAGGCTTAAGAACAAGGAAAGAACATTACGATGCGAAAAGGAGCGAAAAAGTTTTTTAAAAAGTTGAAGAAAAGCGTGTCGGAGCATGCAAAAGCCACTCGGCGACTCACCGAGTGAGCCTTCAACTCTCCTAATCTTCCAGTAAAGTAGCCTATGGATCAAGCAAACTTTGAAAGTCAAAGTACACCCAGCTTTGCACCGAATGGAACAGCGACAACGATCCAGCTCGTCGAGATTTCCAGAACAAGTTGATGCAGAAGTCAAGCTAAAAGATGAAAAGATGTGCATTTCGGTGAATTGCCGTGTGGTTCGGCGATCCCGACTAATGTTGCCGATTGGACTTCGTGCTAAGATTTTTGGGTAGTTTTTTGAAACATATAAATTGATTTTTGAAAAGAGAAGACGGAGATCCCAAACAATATTATCCTAGTTTTGAGAGCTTTTACATAGTTTTACATTGTTGAACATTCTTGCAGAGGATTTGGACCTTGGATTTGAAGATTTAGGATTTTATTCTCAATTTGCATTGGGCATCAGAGATTGCTAACAATTTTGATGGATTATCTTTTTGATAACTATTTCTTTCTTTTTTCTTTGGTTGGCTAAGACCCCTTCCCTTAGGGGTGAGATCATGTAATGGAATATATAAATTAGCTTGTGGGTATTGTTAATTGTTGAACTTAATGTTGTTTTGAAATGGGTTCAATTGTTTATTCATGTTTTAATTGTTGAACAGAAAATGCAAATTCGGTTCTAGTTTAGCTCTTTATACTTCCTCGAGAAAGAGTTATATAGTAGAATGAATGATTAATAGTTGTATTGATTTGAATTTTTACAATCCATCTTAAGAAAGTGTGTTTCATTTTGTTTAGCTTGTTCAGGTTCTAGAGAATTCACTCGAAACATTATAGCAGATCGAGAGATAGCTTTTATATTCAAAACATATCATACCCATTGAGATTCAACATCTTAAAGCAATTAATAATTACCCATTTAGCAAAATTAGTATTCGATTTCTCACAATCCTAAGTCCTCTATCTAATCGTTCGAATCTCGTGTTACTCATTTTTGTTAGAACTTGGTTACTAAAATTCCCCCTCTTGATATTGATAACTGAAACTTTGTGATTAATTTTATGTTGTGCTTACGTTTTACCCTAAAAATTATTAGAACACATCTTCACATCATACTTAAATTCTTTACTGTATCACTCCATGTGGGATCGACCCCAACTTATCGTTGGGTTTATACTTGTTAGCGACCACCTACACTTTGAATCGAAAGAAGTGTAGTTGAGCGTTATAAAAAATATCTCCGCTGCTGTGGAGTTGTGTTTAGAACTCTTTTATTGAAGTGTTTTAGTGAACTAATTTTGTCATAGTAGAATTTTATTATTTTTGTTTCTTTGTGGATTGCTCAAAAATAGCTGAAGAGATGAGTGCTAATGGCAATAATGCAAGTAAACTTTGGAAAAATGATTACATCAAAAACTTGCATGATGTCAATGTGGATCAATTGAGAAATGCTGGTGCTATTCGATTGCCTCCAACTGTGGGCAATGCAGTTTATCATGTGACCAGTACTATGTTGGAGGTGTTGCAAATTATAGGTCTCTTTGGGGTACTTGCTCATGAGGACCCTCATGATCACATCCACAATTTCGTGGATGTGTTTGGACCATTTTCCTTCAAGAACATAACTCAAGAGTCAGTCCAACCCCGTTTGTTTCCCTTTTCTCTAATGGTTGAAGCAATGAAGTGGTTGATTGAGCTACCAATGTAGTCTATCACTTCTTGGGTGGAGCTCACGAAAGTGTTTTTATGAAATATTCTTCCCTCCCTCAAAGATCGTTAAGTTGATGAATAATATCCAAAACTTCAATCAGATTGGTGGTGAGCCAATCCATGAAACGTGGTTGAGGTTCCAAAAGTTATTTCTTCAATGTCCGACACATGGGTTGCCGGACAATGTGCTATTGCAATATTTTAACCGGAGTCTTGACACCATCAACAACGGTGTTGCCGAGTAACTCATTCAGGGTGGAATCATGAGACAACCACTTGACATAGCGTTAGCTTTGCTTGATGAGATGACCAAAATTAATCGTACATGGTACATAAGGGATGATCAGGTCTCTTCGTTGAATATTGGGCTGACGAAAGAACAATTGGAAAGGAATCAAGAACGTGATGAAAACATGTCCAAGATAATGACACAAATGGACCTATTGACAAAACATTTCATGGGAGGTGGTTATAAGGACATGAACGCGGTTGGTGCTAATAGTGGTGTGAGTCCTGATGACGCACAATTTAAAGCCATGTACAATGAAGAGGTACAATTCTTGTCAAACCAAATAGGGGGTTCTCGTCCAAGCTATCCAAGACCGGGAGGGATTCATGGTTGGAACAGAGATCGTTATGACGCTTTGAATAGAGATCGGGATCAAGATTGGCATGATCAGAGTAAAAATTGGAGAGATATAGATGGTGACAAAGATCGTTATGTACCTCCTCATGAATGTCTAAAGTAGAAAGAACCAAAGGCTGACCCCGAAAACTTTCGCATCAAGGATATGCTTACCTGCATCCTATACAAGATTGAAGGATCAGATAAGGTACTCAAGGAGATGAAGGATGATATCTCGTCTTTAAATCAAACGGTGACCTCACACTCGGTCTCTATAAAGCAACTTGAGACTCAAATGGGTCAAATCTCAGCTCACTAAATCCAAGACCAAAAGGGGTTCTTCCTAGTGATACCTTAGTCAACCCGAAGAATGAGGCTTGAATGCATCACCACGTCGTGCCACAACGTTTAGGATATACAAATTAGGGCTTTATAGGGTTTATAGTTTTTAGGTTTAGGGGGTTTTGTGTTTTTTAGGTTTTTTAAGGGTTAAGTGTTTCTTAGGGTTTAGGGTTTTTGTGGGTGTTTTTTAGGTTAAGATCTTATGGATTTTTAGGACTTAGGGTTAGAACTTAGGGTTTATTAGTGGTTTTAAATGGTTGTTTTTGGATTTAGTATAGGGTTTATAGGATTTAGGGTTTCTTAAAGTTTAGGGTTTAGGGTTTTAAGGTTTTAGGGTTTTAGGGTTTTAGGGTTTAGAGTTTTAGGTTAGGGTTTAGGGTTTAAGGCTTATGGTTTAGGGTTTAGGGTTTAAGGCTTATGGTTTAAGGTTTAGGGTTTTAGGTTTAAGGTTTTATCTAGGTTTTTAGGGTTTTTTAGGTTAAGGTTTTTTATGGTTTTATAGGTTTAGGGGTTAGGGCTTAGAGATTTTTTTTGTGTGATTTTAAGGTTTAGCATATACGATTTAGGGCTTTGTAAGGTTTAGAGCTTATAGTTTTTTAGGTTTAGGGATTTTTGGGTTTTTAATGGTTAAGTGTGTCATAGGGTTTTTTAGGGTTTACATATTTTTAAGATTTAGGGTTTCCAGCTAGGGTTTTGTAGGGGTTTTAAATGGTTTTACGGTTTATTTGATTTAGGATTTCTTAAGGTTTGGGGTTGTTTCTTTGGGTTTTAGGCTTAGGATTTAAGGTTTAAGGTTTAATGCTTAGTGGTTTTTTAGGTTTAGGGTTTTATGTTAAGGGTTTTATCTAGGTTTTTAGGGTTTAGGGCTTTGGGATTTTTAGCTTAAGGTTTTTTAGGGTTTTATAGTTTTAAGGTTTAGGGCTTAGGGTTTTTATGTGTTTTTTAGGGTTTAACATATACGATTTTGGGTTTTATAGGGTTCATATCTTAAAGATTTTTAGGTTTAGCGATTTTTCAGTTTTTTAGGGTTTTAAAGGGTTAAGTGTTTCTTAGGGTTTTTTAGGTTTAGGGTTTACGAATTTTTAGAATTTAGGGTTTAGAGCTTAGGGTTCTGTAGGGGTTTCAAATGGTTTTAGGGTTTATTTTAGAATTTATAGGATTTAGGGTTTTTTAAGGTGTAGGGTTTAGGGTTTCCTAGGGTCTTAGCTTTAGAATTTAGGGTTAGGTTGGGGTTTAGGGTTTAGGGCTTAGGAGTTTTTTAGGTTAAGGGTGGAATTTGTAGGTTAAGGTTTTTTAGGGTTTTATAGGTTTAGGTTTTAGGTCTTAGGGTTTTTTTTGTATTTTTTAGGGTTAAGCATATACAATTTAGGGATTTAAAGGGTTTAGAGCTTAGAGTATTTTTAGGTGTAGGAGTTTTTAGGTAATTTTAGGGTTTTTAAGGGTCAAGTGTTTCTTAGGGTTTTTTACTCTTTAGAGTTTAGGACTTTGGTTTTTTTTTTGAGTTTTTAGGTTTAGGGTTTATGGATTTTTAGGATTTAGGGTATATATCTTAGGATTTTGTTGGGATATTAAATGATTTTTAGGGTTTATTTTAGAGTTTATAGGATTTATGGTTTTTTAAGGTTTAGGGCTTAGGATTTCTTAGGGTTTTAGGTTAAGGATTTAGGATTTTAGGTTAGGGTTTAGGGTTAACAAATTAGGGTTTTTTAAGGTTTAGGGTTTTAGGTTAAGGGTTTTATCAAATTTTTAGGGTTTAGGGCTTTTGGTTTTTAGGCTAAGGTTTTTTAGGGTTTTATAGGTTTAGGATTTAGGTCTTAAGGTTTTTTTTGTGATTTTTTGGGTTTAGCATATACAATTTTGGGCTTTATAGGGTTTAGAGTTTTTTTTGTTCTTAGGATTTTTAAGGGTTTAGTGTTTCTTAGGGTTTTTTAGAGTTTAGGGTTTAGTGCTTAGGTTTTTTTTTTTAATGTTTTTTAGGTTTAGGGTTTAGAGCTTAGGGTTTTGTAGGGGTTTTATATTGTTTTCAGCGTTTATTTTAGGGTTTATAAGATTTAGGGTTATAGGTTTAGGATTTTGGGTTTTAGGGTTTAGGGCTTATGCTTTTTTAAGGTTAGGGATTTAGGTAAGGGTTTTATCTAGGGTTTTAGGATTTAGGGCTTTGGGTTTTTTAGGTTAAGGTTTTTTATGGATTTATAGGTTTAGTGTGTAGGGCATAGGGGTTTTTTCTGTCTTTTAAGCTTTAGCATTTACGGTTTTTAATGGTTAAATATTTCTTAGGGTTTTTTAGGTTTATGGTTTACAGATTTTTAGGATTTAGGTTTTTGAGCTTAGGCTTTTGTAGGGGTTTTAAATGCTTGTTAGAGTTTATAGGATTTAGGGTTTCTTAAGGTTTAGGGTTTAGGGTTTCTTAGGATTTAGAGTTTTAGGTTTTTTTTTTAGTTTAACGACCCTTGAGGGGGTCAGGGGCTTAGCAACACCCCCAAGGCCTTAACATAAATAAACAAAACAACAAAATACAAGGAGGGGAACATAAACCTTACCTCCGATCCTATGTTGGTTCATGAGTCGACTTTCCTACTAAGGATAGTCAACTCATACCCATACTATAAAAGGAAACCTAATAACTAAGAACCCAAAAGAGAGGACTCCTCTCGATACAAAGCAACTAGGAAACATAAATAAGGGAGAGTCTCCCCTTACAAAAGTAAGAAAAGAAATAAAAATGAGACCTAATCAAAGAATCTATATCTACGAAGAGGTAGCCCAATTGACGAGGGTAAAAAAACAAAGTGTATAAAGACATCTATCTATACAGAGTAAATCGAGATCATGGAGGTTGCTTAAACCTTTTCAGCTTCTTCCTCAGAAAATTTTTCATGCCCATTTTTTCCAAATGATAACTTCATCTGGCTGTGGTAGGTAGTTGATGATAGGTGTAGAAGTGATGAACAATATCTGATCTATGGCTCCTTTTTGACAAAAAATCAGCAGTACAATTTGCTTCTCTACAGGTCTGTTTGCATTGGAAGAATTCCAACTAATTGATGAGATTAAGAAGAGAGCTGATGTTTTGTTGGAGTTACCAAGGAGGTTTGCTAGCTTGGTTGAGCCATTTGGTAAGGAGCTCCGAATCCACTTCAAGAATAATACTTTTATAACCATGTTGCAAACACCAATCAATGTCGTGAGTAGCTGCTTGAGGTTTTGCTTGGTTATTGGTATCAATGCCAAGAGAAATCGTAAATGCATAAATCATCTCACCATTTGAATCTCGTAAAATGCCTCCACCCCCTATATTGCCCAGGTTGTTAAGAGAAATACCATCAGTGTTGAGTTTTAATATGTTGTGGGAGGGTCTCTCCTATTTTATCTCTATGATATGGACTGCCTAGCAGCAACCTTCAATAAACTTGATTAGTTTAGTCCATTCCTTAGGCCATTGCCGGTAAGAATAGGATGAATTGAGAGTGTTTTGAATATCATTGGAGATAAGAAATTAAACTCTTGCAATACTTGATTGTTTGTCGCCATATTTAGCTGAACACCTATTCTTCCATAAATTCAAAAAAACAATGATGGGAAGGGACATAATTAATAATTTATGAACCTCATTATTTACTGGCAGACCCGACCACTGTATCAGAAGGTTTTTCAGAGGTTGCTGCCTGTGAAAAGTGCCAAAAAGGGCTGAAAAAAATATCCAAATATTGTTAGCAAAGTTCTCGGTAACAAAAACGTGATCGATGTCATCCCAACCCGGCTAAATACAACAAGAACACTTAACAGGTTCACCACCAAAAGAGCTAATCTTTTCAATAGTTGGAAGCTTAATTCTCAAAGCTCTCCAAAGAAGAAAAGAAGCTTTAAAAGGAACATTTTTATGCCAAGTGAGGATGTTAATTTGACTCTTGTTTTTCTTTTTTCTAATTGTGATTCCGGGCTGAAGAATAGGAAAAAATGCCATTGTCATTGAGCTTCCATATTGCCTCATCAGAAGCATTCTTTTGGTAATGGATGACAATGTTTAAGATCTTGGGGACTAGTAAAGGAGGAGCATGCCTTCGCACCATGGATTTGTTCCAATGGACATTCACTAAGAATTGAGATACTTTGATGTTGAGGCTAGTGATGTTGTTATAATGATGAACCAACGGCCCTTCTTCTAACCAAGTATCCCACCAAAACATACAAGAGACGAATTTGTTTCTCCATTTGATTTGGGCCTCAACCTTATCCTTGTTTCTCATCAGATATCTCCAAATGAGAGATTGACCTGTATCAAATTTCTTGCACACCGGATTAGATCTTTGACAATATTTATCTTTAAGAAATTGGGCCCACAGAGAATTCTTAGTCCAGAAAGACCACCATTGTTTAAATTGTAAAGAAGTGCAAATATCATTAAAATGCCTCACTCCTATTCCACCTTCCATAAACGGGAAGCTAAGAGTTTCCAATGATGCCCAATGGTATTTCTTCCTTTCCTTGTCCCATCCCCAAAAGAAATCAACAATCATCATGCTGATGTATTTGATAGGGTTTAGGGCTTAGGATTTTTTAGGTTAAGGGTTTTATCTAGGTTTGTAGGGTTTTGGGCTTTGGGTTTTTTTAGGATAAGGTTATTTAGGGTTTTATAAGTTTAGGATTTATGGCTTAGGTTTTTTTTATCTTTTTATGGTTTAGCATATAGGATTTAGGGCTTAAGGGTGTTTTGTTTTTTTAGGGGTTAGCATATACGATTAAAGGCTTTATAGGGTTAAGAGCTTAGATTCTTTTAGGTTTAGGGGTTTTTAGGTTATTTTAGAGTTTTTAAGGGTTAAGTGTTTCTTAGGGTTTTTTAGGGTTTAGGGCTGAGGGATTTTTTGTGTTTAAGGAATTTTAGGATTTAGGATTTAGAGAATAGGGTTTTGTAGGGTTATTAAATGGTTTTTAGGGTTTATAGAATTTAGGGTTTCTTAAGGTTTAGAGTTTATGATTTTTTAGGGTTTTAGGTTTAAGATTTAGGATTTTAGATTTGGGTTTAGTGTTTAGGGCTTAGGGGTTTTATAGGTTTCGAGTTTTAGGTTAAGGGTTTTATCTAGGGTTTTAGGGTTTACGACTTTGGGTTTTCTAGGTTAAGGTCTTTTAGTATTTTATAGGTTTAAGATTTTGGTCTTTAGTTTTTTTTGTGTTTTTTAGGGTTTAGCATATACAATTTATGGCTTTATATGGTTTAGAGTTTTTTAGGTTGATGGGTTTTTCTATTTTTTAGGTTTTTGTAGGGTTAAGTATTTCTTAGGGTTTTTTAGGGTTTAGGGCTTAGGTTTTTTTTTTTTGTATTTTTTAGGTTTAGGGTTTATGGATTTTTAGGATTTTTTAGGGGATTTAAATGATTTTTAGGGTTTATTTTAGGGTTTATAGGATTTAGGGTTTCTTAAGGTTTAGGGTTTAGGGTTTCTTTGGGTTTTTAGGTTTAGGAATTAGGTTTTTAGGTTAGGGTTTAGGATTTAGAGATTATGGTATTTTAGGTTTAGGGATTTAGGTTAAGTGTTTTATCTAAATTTTTAGGGTTTAGGGGTTTGGGTTTTTTAGGTTAAGGTTTTTTATGGTTTTATAGGTTTAGGGATTAGGACTTACAATTTGTTTGTATATTTTAGGCTTTAGCATATACGATTTAAGGCTTTATATGGTTTAGAGCTTAGAGTTTTTTAGGTTTATGGGTTTTTGGGTTTCTTAGGGTTTTCAATGGTTAAGTGTTTCTTAAGGTTTTAAAGGATTTTGGGTTTAGGGGTTAGGGTTCTTTTTGTGTTTGTAAGGTTTAGGGTTTACAAATTTTTAGGAATTAGGGTTTTGTAGGGGGTTTAAATGGGTTTTAGGGTTTATTTTAGGGTTTCTTAAGGTTTAGGTTTTAGGATTTCTTAGGGTTTTAGATTTAAGATTTAGGGTTTTAGGTTAGGCTTTAGGTTTAAAGGCTTAGGATTGTTTTAGGTTTAGGGTTTTAGGTTAAAGGTTTTATCTAGTTTTTTAGGGATTACGACTTTGGGTTTTTTAGGTTAAGGTTTTTTAGGATTTTATAGGTTTAGGTTTAGGGCTTAGGGTTTTTATGTGTTTCTAGGGTTTAGCATATACGATTTAGGGCTTTATAGGGTATAGATCTTAGAGTTTTTTTAGGTTTAGTGGTTTTTGAGTGTTTTAGGGTTTCTAAGGATTAAGTGTTTCTTAGGGTTCTTTAGGTTTTAGGGTTTAAGGCTTAGGGTTTTTTTCATCTTTTTTAGGTTTAGGGTTTACAGATTTTGAGGATTTAGGATTTAGAGCTTAGGGTTTTCTAGGGTTTTTAAATGGTTTTAGGGTTTATTTTATGGTTTATAGAATTTAGGGTTTCTTAAGTTTAGGGTTTAGGGTACCTTAGGGTTTTGGTTTAAGATTTAGGGTTTTTGGTTAAGGTTTAGGGTTTAGGGTGTAGGGTTTTTTAAGTTTAGGATTTTTGGTTAAGGGTTTTATCTAGGTTTTTAGAGTGTGGGGCTTTGTATTTTTTAGGTTAATGTTTTTAGGGTTTTATAGGTGTAGGGCTTAGGGGTTTTTTGTGTTTTTAAAGGTTTAGAATATACGATTTAGGGCTTTATAAGGTTTAGAGCTTAGAGTTTTTTTAGGTTTAGGAGTTTTTGGATTTTTAGGGTTTTTAAGGATTAAGTATTTTTTAGGGTTTAGAGTTTTTTGTGTTTTTTAGGTTTAGGGTTTACGGATTTTTAGGACTAAGGGTTTAGAACTTAGGGCTTTGGGTTTTTTAGGTTACTATAAATTAAGGTTTTATACATGTAGGGATTGTGTTTTTTTTTTATGTTTTTTAGGGTTTAGCATATACGATTTAGGGCTTTGTAGGGTTTAGAGCTTACAGTTTTTTAGGTTTAGGGGTTTTTAGCATTTTTAAAGGTTACGTGTTTCTTAGGGTTTAGGGCTTAGGGTTCTTTTGTTTTTTTAGATTTAGGATTTATGGAACTTTAGGATTTAGGGTTTCATACAGTTTTGTAGGGGTTTTAAATGGTGTTTCCAGTTAAGAGCTTAGGGTTTTGTAAGGGTTGTAGATGGTTTTTATGGTTTATAGGATTTAGGGTTTCTTATGGTTTTAGGTTTAGGATTTAGGGTTTTACGTTAGGGTTTAGGGTTTAGGGCTTAGGTTTTTTTTTGGTTTAGGATTTTAGTTTAAGGGTTTTATCTAGGTTTTCAGGGTTAAGGGCTTTGGGTTTCTAGGGTAATGTTTTTTAGGATTTTATAGGTTTAGGGTTCAGGGCATGTGGTTTTTTTTGTGTTATTTAGGGTTTAGCATATACGATTTAAGGCTTTATCGGGTTTAGAGCTTAGAGTTGTTTAGGTTTAGGAGTTCTTGGTTTTTTTTAGGGTTTTAAAGGTTAAGTGTGTCTTAGGGTTTAGGGCTTAGGTTTTTTTTGTGTGGTTTAAGTTTAGGGTTTACAAATTTTTAGGATTTAGGGTTTAGAGCTTAGGGCTTTATAGAGGTTTTAAATGGTATTTAGGGTTTGTAGGGTTTATTTTAGGGTTTATAGGATTTCTTAGGTTTTTAGGTTTAGAATTAAGGATTTTAGGTTAGGGTTTAGGTAAGGTCTTAGGGTTTGTTTAGGTTTGGGGATTTAGCTTAAGGGTTTTATCTAGATTTTTAGGGTTTAGGGCTTTGGGTTTTTTGGGTTAAGGTTTTTTATGATTTTATAGGTTAGGGTTTAGGGCTTAGGGTTTTTTTTTTGTGTTTTGAGCTTTAGCATATACGATTTATGGCTTTATAAGGTTTAGAGCTTAGACTTTTTTAGGTTTAGAGGTTTTTAGGCTTTAGAGGGTTTTTAATTGTTTGGTGTTTCTTAGGGTTTTTAAGGGTTTAGGGTTTACGGCTTAGGGTTTTTTGGTGTTTTTTAGGTTTAGGGTTTATAGATTTTTAAGATTTAGGGTTTCGAGCTTAGGCTTTTGTAGGGGTTTTAAATGGGGTTTAGGGTTTATTTTAGGGTTTCTTAAGGTTTAGGGTTTAGGGTTTATTTTAGGCTTTCTTAAGGTGTAGGGTTTAGGGTTTTAGGTTTAAGATTTAGAGTTTTTGGTTAGGGTTAAAGGTTTAGGGCTTACTATTTTTTTAGGTTTAGGGTTTTAGGTTAAGGGTTTTATCAAGGTTTTTAGGTTAACAACTTTGGGTTTTTTAGGGTTTAGGGATTAGGGTTTTTTTTTGTGTTTTTTAGGGGTTAGCATATACGATTTAGGGCTTTATAAGGTTTAGAGCTTAGAGTCTTTTAGGTTTAGGATTTTTTAGGTTATTTTAGGGTTTTTAAGGGTTAAGTATTTATTAGGGTTTAGGGTTTAGTTTTTTTTGTATTTTTTAGGTTTAGTGTTTACTGATTTTTAGGATTTAGGGTATGGAGCTTAGGATTTTGTAGGGGTATTAAATGGTTTTTGGAGTTTAGGCTTTCCTAGGGTTTTAGATTTTTGATTTAGGGCTTTAGGTTAGGGTTTAGGGTTTAGGGATTAGAGATTTTTTAGGTTTAGGGTTTTAGGTTAAGGGTTTTATCTAGGTTTTTAGGATTTAGGGCTTGGGATTTTTAGGTTAAGGTTTTTACGGTTTTATAAATTTAGGGTTTAGTATATTTTTGTGTTTTTAGGGTTTAGCATATACGATTTAGGGCTTTATAGGATTTGAAACTTAGAGTTTTTTAGGTTTAGGGGTTTTTAAGGGTTAAGTGTTTCTTAGGGTTTTTTAGGATTTATGGTTTAGGGCTTGGGGTTTTTTTTTTGTGTTTTTCAGGTTTAGGGTTTATAGAATTTTAGGGTTTAAGATGTAGATCTTAGGGTATTGTAGGGGTTTTAAATGGTATTTAGAATTTTTAGGGTTTATTTTAGGGTTTATACGATTTAGTTTTTCTGAAGGTTTATGGTTTAGAGTTTCTCAAGGTTTTAGGTTTAGGATTTAGGGTTTTATGTTATATTTCAGGGTTAAGAGCGTAGGGTTTTTTTTAGGTTTACGGTTTTAGGTTAAGAATTTTATCTAGGTTTTTACGGTTTAGGGGTTTGGGGTTTTTACGTTAAGGTTTTTTATAGTTTTGTAGGTTGACGGTTTAGGGCTTAGGGTTTTTTGTGTTTCTTTAGGTTTTAGCATATACTATTTACGACTCTATAGGGTTTAGAGCTTAGAGTTTTTTAGGTTTAAGGGTTTTTGAATTTTATAGGGTTTTTTTTGGGTTTTATAGGTTTAGGGCTTAAGTTTTTTTTTTTGTGTTTTTAGGGTTTTTAAGGGTTTAAAGTTTAAGGGTTATTTTGTTTTATTTAGGTTTAGGATTTACGAAATTTTAGGATATAGGGTTTAGAGCTTAGGGATTTTTAGGAGTTTTAAATGGTTTTTAGGGTTTATAGGATTTAGGGTTTCTTAGGGTTTATAAGATTTAGGGTTTCTTAGGGTTTTAGGTTTAGGATTTAGGATTTTACGTTAGGGTTTAGGGTTTTAGGTTAAGCATTTTTTCTAGGGTTTTTTGGTTTAGGGCTTTGGGTTTTTTAGGTTAATGTTTTTTAGGATTTTATAAGTTTAGGGTTTAGGACTTGGGATTTTTTGGGATTTTTAGGGTTTAGGATATACGATTTAGGGCTTTGTAGGGTTTAGAGCTTAGAGTTTTTTAGGTTTAGGGGTTCTTGGTTTTTTTTTATGTATTTAAGGGTTAAGTGTTTTTTAGGGTTTAGGGCTTAGGGTTTTTTGTGTTGTTTAGGTTTAGGTTTATAGATTTTTAGGATTTAGACTTTTGTAGGGGTTTAAATTGTATTTAGGGTTTTTAGGGTTTATAGGATTTAGGGTTTCTGAAGGTTTAGGCTTTAGGGTTTCTTAGCGTTTTAGGTTAAGGGTTTTACCTAGGCATTTAGGATTAGGCTTTGGTTTTTTAGCTTAAAGTTTTTAGGGTTTAGGGATTTTTTTTGTGTTTTTATGATTTAGCATATACGATTTAGGGCTTTATAGGGTTTGGAGCCTAGAGTTTTTTTAGGTTTAGGGGTTTTATGGGTTAAGTGTTTGTTAGGGTTTATTAGGGTTTAGGGTTTAGGGCTTAGGGTTTTTTAGGTTTGAGGTTTTATGTTAAGGGTTTTGTCTAGGTTTTTAGAATTTAGGGCTTTGGGTCTTTTAGGTTAATGTTTTTTAGGATTTTATAGGTTTAGGGTTTAGGGCTTCAGTTTTTTTTTTTTTTTGTGTTTTTTTAAGCCTTAGCATATACGATTTAGGGCTTTATCGGTTGAGAGCTTAGAGTTTTTTAGGTTTAGGGATTCTTGAGTTTTTAAGGGTTTTAAGGGTTAAGTGTTTCTTAGGGTTTTTTAGAGTTTAGGGTTCAGGCCTTAGGTTTTTGTGTTGTTTAGGTTTAGGGTTTATGTACTTTTAGAATTTAGGGTTTAGAGCGTAGGGTTTTGTAGTGTTTTTGAATGGTATTTAGGGTTTTTAGGGTTTATAGGATTTAGGGTTTCTTAATGTTTAGGGTTTAGGGTTTCTTAGGGGTTTAGGTTTAGGATTTAGAGTTGCAACTTAGGGTTTTATGTAGGTTTTTAGATTTTAGGGATTTGGCTTTTTTGGGTTAAGGTTTATTAGGTTTCATAGGCTTAGAGTTTAGGGCTTACAGTTTTTTTGTGATTTTTAGTTTTTAGGGTTTAGAGCTAAGGCTTTTGTAGGGGTTTTAAATGGTTTTAGGGTTTATAAGAATTAGGGTTTCTTAAAGTGTAGGTTTAGGGTTTCTTAGGGTTTTACGTTTAGGATTTAGAGTATTAGATTAGGGTTTAAGGTTACGGCTTAGGGTTTTTGTAGGTTTAGGGTTTTAGGTTAAGGGTTTTATTTAGGTTTTTAGGGTTTAGGGTTTGGGTTTTTTAGGTTAAGGTTTTTTAGGGTTTTATAGGTTTAGGGTTTAAGGCTTCGGTTTTTTTTTGTGTGTTTTTAAGGTTTAGTATATACGATTTAGGGCTTTATAGGGTTTAGAGCGTAGAGTCTTTTTAGGGTTTTTAAGGGTTAAGTGTCTCTGAGGGTTTTTTAAGATTTAGGGCTTACGTACGTTTTTTTTGTGTTGTTTAGGTTTAGTGTTAACAAATTTTTTTGTATTTAGGTTTTAGAGCTTAGGGTTTTGTAGAGGTTTTAATTTGTATTTAGGATTTTAAGGTTTATTTTATGGTTTCTAAGATTTAGGGTTTTTTTTGTATTTTTAAGATTTAGCATATACGAATTAGGGATTTATAGGGTTCAAAGCTTAGAGTTTTTTAGGTTTAGAGGTTTTTGGGATTTTTAAGGTTTTTAAGGGTTAGGTGTTCGTTAGGGTTTATTAGAGTTTTGGGTTTAGGGCATAGGGTTTTTTAGGTTTGAGGTTTTAGGTTAAGGGTTTGATTGAGGTTTTTAGGGTTTAAGGCTTTGGGTTTTTTAGGTTAATGTTTTTTAGGATTTTATAGGTTTAGAGTTTAGGGCTTGGTTTTTTTTTTGTGTTTTTTAGTGTTTAACATATACGATTTAGGGCTTTATAGGGTTTAGAGCTTAGAGTTTTTTCAGTTTAGGGGTTCTTGGGGTTTTTTAGGGTTTTTAAGCGTTAAGTTTTTCTTAGAGTGTTTTCTAGGGTTTAGGATTTAGGGCTTAGGTTTTTTTTGTGTTGTTTAGGTTTAGGGTTTACGAATTTTTAGAATTTAGGGTTTAGACCTTTGTGTTTTGTAGGGTTTTTAAATTGTATTTAGGGGTTTTAGGGTTTATTATAGGGTTTATAGGATTTAGAATTTCTTAAGGTTTAAGGTTTAGAGTTTCTTAGGATTTTAAGTTTACGATATAGGGTTTTAGGTTAGGGTTTAGGGGTAAGGGCATAGGGGTTTTTTAGGGTTATGGATTAAGATTATGGTTTTTATCTAGGTTTTCAGGGATTAGCGCTTTGGGTTTTTAGGTTAACGTTTTTTAGGGTGTAGGGCATAGGTTTTTTTTATGTTTTTAGGGTTTAGCATATACGATTTAGCACTTTATAGGGTTTAGAACTTAGAGCTTTTTATGTTTAGGGATTTTTGGGCTTTTTAGCGTTTTAAAGGGTTAAGTGTTTCTTAGGATTTTTTTGAGTTTAGGGTTTAGGGCTTAGGGTTTTTTTGTGTTTGTTTAGATTTAGGGTTTACAGTTTTTTAGGATTTAGGGTTTAGATCTTAGGATTTTGTAGGCGTTTTAAATGGTTTTTAAGGTTCGTTTTAACTTACTAGAGATGATGGGACAAGCCCTAGCTAACTCTAGCAAAACTGAAACTAAAAGGGATAGAGTGAATAGAAAACATGTCAATTGTCCTAGAAGGATGAGGACTCACCACTGATGCTGCTGAGTACGGATCGAGAACCGATCTACACATGATCTAAATGTTGAGGACCTAAACCTACATCATGAGAAGATGTAGCACAGAGTATGCGTTAGTAGTTGAAGGGTACTTAGAATGCATGATAGGATAAAGCTGAACAACATATACATAACTGAAATAAAGCATACCGATCAACTATATAAGATGAACATGAAAAATATACTGAACATATTGAATATGAACTAAACTAAATGCAATGACCAAGTTCATAACATACTAAATACTGAATACTGTAATATAACTGGTAACCTGGTCAATGCACTAGAATCTGACTGTGGGAGCTACTATTAACGGACATCTAAACGTGGAGTCCGATGTATACGCCTTATCGAGAGGACCCAATATACCTTGACAGGGGTATAAAGGCATGACTAGCGTGATCACTAAATATGAGGCCCACAGAGGGGACTTAACCTATGGGGCATGTAGTTTTGGGACTATGAGGGTGACTGGACCTAGTCTACTCGGTAATAAGCCCACTCTCAACTAAAACGCGTACAATACAACACAACTGAAATAAACTGGATAGCTCAAGATTCTAACATGCTAATTGAAAATGCAACATTAAGTACTGATAATGAAACATTTGAAAACTCGTGCATGTATATCTGTATAAACTGACCAAGTAAGTGTAATTCATGAACTAAGTGAATCTACACAACCAGGGTTCGCATTTTCATGCAAGAATTAAGCAACATAGTTATGAAAACGTAATATTCTGATTAGGATTAATCTAACAGCTAAATCACAACAATAATATGAAGTTCTAGAAACCCTAAGTCTAAAAATAATGAAAGGAATCAAGAATCTGACTGAATTCTAGTAACCTAATGGGTGAAATGAACCCACTAGTAAAATCCCACCTGGTGACGAATTCCACGGAGAATTTTTTTGATTTCGGGGTTGGAGCTAAGAGAAACTTGTTGCATTCTTGGAGAGAGTTTGGTCGATGCTTTCTCTCTTCTTTTTCTTGGTTTGATCATTTTCTATGAGAATGAATTGGTTAGGATAAAGTTTTATTAAGTTATTAAGCTAAAACTTACCAAAATAGCGTAGTTTAGGTGTCCAATGCATAGGGAAAATACAAACAACCCCTGACTTAAAAGTTGTCAGGGCCAATCGATGGGCCTGATTGATGGATCGTCAATGGACTGAAGCCCCGTCCTATCAGTCCATCGATCAACTTCAGAGGAGGGGTTCTGTGGTCTTGATACACGGATAGGGACCACGGCCCGTGGTCATACCTACGGTGGTAGGTCCGGCCGTGGGTCGACCCTTAAAAGATTTTTCTGGGTTTTTGGGGCGGGGGTTGTAGGTGGCCAATCACGGACCACACTTACTGTCCGTGGGTCAATCTGCGGTCCGTAGGTGTCCCCGTTGGTGGCACCTGCAACTTCTGGAATTATGCACTTTGGTCTTCCTAGCATACGGGGTGTCACAAGGAACTCATTATCTCAAGCTCGAGTAGGAATAGAAGGAAAAAGGTGAGGATATTAGGACATCATAACGGCCTTCGCCTCCCAAGTAGCACCCTCAACTTACTGATTCCTCCACAACACTTTCACCGAAGTTATTTCCTTATTTCTCAACTTCTTGACTTGCCGGTCTAAAATCTCAACTAGGACCACCTCATAACAAAGACTTTCATCAACTACCAGACCTTCTAAGGGAACTATGGATGTCAGATCTCCAACACACTTCCTAAGCATAGAGACATGGAAAACGAGATGCACTGATGCCAACATATTTGGAAAATCTAACTCATAAGCAACCTTACCAACAAACCTCAAAATTTGATATGGGCCTATATTCGTGGGACTTAGTTTCCCCTTCTTACAAAACCTCATTACACCCTTCATGGTTGAGATTTTTAGGTAAGCCCAATCATGATTGTTAAACTCTAGATCCCTTCTTCTCACATCGGAATATGACTTTTGCCTACTTTGAGTCGCTTTCAACCTTTCTCTAATAAGCCGAACTTTCTCTATGGCCTCATGTACCAATTCAAAAACTATTAGGGAAACTTCACCCATCTTAAACCAATTGATATGAGATCTACACCTCCTACCATATAAGGTGTCAAATGGAGCCATATCAGTACTTGAGTGATAGCTATTATTGTAAGAAAACTCAATTAATGGCAAATGGTCATCCCAATTACCTTTAAAATCAATCACACAAACCCTTAACATATCTTCCAAACTTTTGAAAGTACGCTCCGCTTTCCCATCGATTTAATTTTGGGATGAAAGGCCGTGCGAAGATTAACACGAGTACCAAGACACTACAGGAATGACTTACAAAACTGAGAAGTGAATTGGGTACCACAATCAGAAATAATGGAAAAGGCACTCCATGCAACTTTACCATTTCTCTCAAGTACATATTGGCATAGTCCTCCACTGAATATGAAACTTAAATGGGAAGGAAATGTGTCATGACCCTGGGGTACACCCTAGATGTAACATGGCACATAGAACCCCGAAGGACTCCATGTAAGCCACTTAGCATATCATAACATAAGATAATAGAAAAGTGCAGAAATTTTAAAACATTTTCCATACAATCAAAGTGTTTTATAAAAGCAAAGCAGAAGTCTTATTACACTTGTCTCAAACCATCTAGAACATGAATATCTTTGGGGGAAATCCCATACAATAGTTCTCAACATAAAAGAAAGATAAAAAAGGAAAGGTGATCAAATCCTCTATGTTATGAGGACTCACCAAGTCTTCAATCCTTGCTATACTATGAACTTATCCTCAGAGATGGAACTCAAAATTGTCGGACCCTACATTTGATGAGAATGTAGGAAAGATTATGCGTTAGTACAAAAGTACTAAATATGATAGCTAGCATAACAACATAAGAGCATAACAACATATTAGAAAGAATAATCTTCAACAAAGATATAATATAAGCATTAGTCAGTGATTTATGAGTTTTAACATTTATCAAATACACCTCATCCCATTCTAGGTGCAAATGATCGTTAAGCAATATAAAACCCAACAAATGAGTACGTGTTCAAATTTAATCAAGAAGTACGAATGTGATCTAAATAGATATAGGAATAGATATTATTGAAAAAAAGACATGAAACAAATAAAAAGGGGTGACACGAATATCAGATGGGAGATTTTGGTTTGCAATTATCAACTACAACGCAGTCACAAACAAATTGAAATAACATTAAGGCAAGGAATTCTCGGGATGTGATCGATTATAGGAAAATTTTGATATACAGGTAAATGAAACTACTAGTATAAACCTAAAAATCAATGGGTAGGCTAGACTATAAGGGATATAGTTTTTTCTCGAACAACTATCCCGAATCAGGTGATTTCTTTCGATCATCAAAAAACATAGCAATGAAGAACAACCCACACCTTAATCCATCCACTCTCTCGAGCCAGATAGGTAGGATTGGGCTTAGGATTCACTCTCTCGAGCTGAACCCAGATCAAATCAATAGCTACAAACAATTAATCAATAGTCTTAGTTCTAAAACCTCTCTCTCGAGCAAGCTAAGAACACAAAATTAGAACAGCATTTGTGACTACAATTCATAAATTAAACAACAACTAATGATTAAACCCACTTTAATATAGCAATTAAACTAGTAATTAACAATACTCATAAACTAATTCAACCCATAATAACATGATCACACCCCAAGAATTGAGGTTTTAGCCAAATATCATAAAAATGTAAAAATGGTTACCAAATCGATTAGCCATCAACTGGGTAAGGATAATTAAACCTTTACAATGCTTACGATCGAAGAAAATCAGTACACTTGCAAAATCTCTGAATTGAATCTCCAAAACCCTTCAAGTCTACTAAGAACTATTCTAAAATGGTAGTAAACTAAAATTTGGAGAGAGAGAACTCTTAAATTGACAATTCAAAATTTCATTTATAGTCGCCAAAAATAAGCCACGAAGGGCCATTAGGCAAGGTAAGTTGGGTTTGCCGAGTTGTTCGGCGAACCGCCCTTTGCTCTTTCCATCACCTTTTTGCATTGGCTCTCAACATCCTCAAGTCCACTAACTTTGGGGTATCACCCTTGGCATCGCAGAACTGCTCATCAATTTGCTGACTTCCCCTTTCCTATCACCGACTTGGTTTCTTCCTTTAGGGCTCGCACACTGGAACTTTAGCGGTCAAAATTGCCACTCGGCAATTCGCCAAGTGCTCTTGGTGATCATCAGGCTCACCTTTCTTCACTACTTCAATTTGTTTTGTTCCTTTTTGCATGTTAGTATCCTTGCTTTGTTCCCCAATCCATATACCTGGAAATCAAGGATTTAACATCAATTTATAGCACAAATTAAGCATTTGAGGACACTAAATCTGTAACACCCCGACTTTTCTAGACGTCTAAATTAATTCGTACATTCATGGAAAGACAAAGAGAGTGAGTAATAAATTAAGAATGATATGGTATGTCATATTTTAAGTGTTCAAGGGTTGTATCTCAAGTTTTGAAGTAAGTTAAGTCGCAAATAAAAGTGGGCGAAAGTTATCGTAAGGTCCTTTTTAAATATTTCTCTGAAATTTGGGTCAAATATTTTGGAAGTTTTCTCCCAATCTATAATGAGTTATGGGGCCCACTATCCATTAAATCGAAGTTCTACGAGTCTAGTTTACAATGCATCATTTGGTTTGTTCATACGACTTCAGAATAGAGAGATATTCGTGTTTTTGCGAGACTGCGCAAGCAGGCACATGAGGTGGGTCCCCTAAGTCGGTGGAAGCTTATAAGATAGCTTTTTCTTCATTCCAAATCGTGATAAACCCACGAAAATATGAGAAATACTCCTCAAATCATCCTTGTGTGTTCATGATCTCTTCTTGGCCTCTTATCAAAAATTGCCCTACATCGCGAGCTAGTTATTTTGGTATAATTTTCACGATGAATTGAGCGGTGTAGCTCCATGGAGGTTGTGGCAGCAGGGTTTTTTTTCCAGTAGAGTGATTGTATCCAAGTGTTCTGGTCATTTAAAGAAAGGTAGGAATCACCTTTTATCAGTTTACAGATACCTTAGGTCTTGGATTGTAGTTTACGATAGGAATCCGTATCGGTTGTCAAATTATCGTAGTAATTTTTATCCTCAATTATTTATTGATTTTACCTTTTTCTTTAGTGTTGTAGTGGTGTGGACAGAGGTATCTTCAGCATAAATTATAAATGAAAAGGTATGTTAAGGCTACTCACTTCATTCGGCATGTTTCCTTAGAGCTTGGGAGTGATATAATAGGGTAGTTAATGTTAGTTATGTTGTAGATGTAATTGTGAGTGGTTGTCTGATTGAGTGGTTATAAACCCTCATTTTAGGGACTCATAATCTGTTCATAACAACCCTAAGTTAGGAACGACTTAGACATTATTCATATATATTGTTTATAACTAAATTCCTCGCCTTCAGCCTATTTAATTATTTGTTGTCACCCTTGGGGCT